>NC_046139.1:75000-155000 GCF_010993605.1 Petromyzon marinus
TCATCATCACCATCACCACCAACACCACCATCACCACCATCACCACCATCACCATCACCACCATCACCACCATCACCACCACCATCACCACCATCACCATCACCACCATCACCACCATCATTACCACCATCACCACCACCATCACCACCACCATCACCACCATCACCACCACCATCATCATCACCACCACCACCATCACCACCACCATCACCACCACCACCACCATCACCACCATCACCACCATCACCACCACCACCATCACCACCACCACCACCATCACCATCACCACCACCACCACCATCACCAACATCACCACCATCACCATCATCACCACCACCATCACCACCATCACCACCACCATCACCATCACCACCATCACCACCATCACCATCACCAACATCACCACCATCACCATCATCACCACCACCATCACCACCATCATCACCACCACCATCACCACCATCACCATCACCACCACCATCACCACCACCATCACCATCACCACCACCATCACCATCACCACCATCACCACCACCATCACCATCACCACCACCACCATCACCACCACCATCACCATCACCACCACCATCACCATCACCACCACCATCACCATCATCACCATCACCACCATCACCACCATCACCATCACCACCACCATCACCATCACCACCACCATCACCATCATCACCACCATCACCACCATCACCACCATCACCATCACCACCATCACCATCACCACCATCACCACCACCACCATCACCACCATCACCACCATCACCATCATCACCACCATCACCATCACCAACACCACCATCATCATCACCACCATCACCAACACCACCATCACCACCATCACCACCATCACCATAACCACCATCACCATCATCACCACCACCATCACCACCATCACCACCATCACCATCACCACCATCACCAACACCACCATCACCACCATCATCATCACCATCACCACCAACACCACCATCACCACCATCACCACCATCACCATCACCACCATCACCACCATCACCACCACCATCACCACCATCACCATCACCACCATCACCACCATCATTACCACCATCACCACCACCATCACCACCACCATCACCACCATCACCACCACCATCATCATCACCACCACCACCATCACCACCACCATCACCACCACCATCACCATCACCACCATCACCACCACCATCATCATCACCACCACCATCACCATCACCACCACCATCACCATCACCACCACCATCACCATCATCACCATCACCACCATCACCACCATCACCACCACCATCACCATCACCACCATCACCATCATCACCACCATCACCACCATCACCATCACAACCACCACCATCACGACCATCACCACCATCACCATCATCACCACCATCACCATCACCAACACCACCATCATCATCACCACCAACACCACCATCACCACCATCACCACCATCACCATAACCACCATCACCATCATCACCACCACCATCACCACCATCACCACCATCACCATCACCACCATCACCATCACCAACACCACCATCACCACCATCATCATCACCATCACCACCAACACCACCATCACCACCATCACCACCATCACCATCACCACCATCACCACCATCACCACCACCATCACCACCATCACCATCACCACCATCATTACCACCATCATCACCATCACCACCATCACCACCATCACCACCACCATCACCACCACCATCACCACCATCACCACCATCACCATCACTACCATCATTACCACCATCATCACCATCACCACCATCACCATCATCACCATCACCACCATCACCACCATCACCATCACCACCATCACCACCATCACCATCACCACCATCACCACCATCACCACCACCATCACCACCATCATCACCATCACCACCACCATCATCACCACCATCACCACCATCACCACCATCACTATCATCACCACCATCACCATCACCACCACCACCATCACCACCATCACCACCATCACCACCATCACCATCACCACCACCATCACCACCACCATCACCACCACCACCATCACCATCATCACCATCACCACCATCACCACCATCACCACCACCATCACTACCATCACTACCATCACCACCATCACCACCACCATCACCACCATCACCATCACCACCATCACCACCATCACCATCATCACCATCACCACCATCACCACCACCACCATCACCACCATCACCATCACCACCACCATCACCACCATCACCACCATCATTACCACCATCATCACCATCACCACCATCACCATCATCACCACCACCATCACCACCATCACCACCATCACCATCACCACCATCACCACCATCACCACCACCATCACCACCATCACCACCACCACCATCACCATCACCACCACCATCACCACCATCACCACCATCACCATCACCACCACCATCACCACCATCACCACCATCACCATCACCACCATCACCACCACCACCATCACCACCATCACCACCATCGCCACCACCATCACCACCATCACCACCATCATCACCATCACCACCACCATCATCACCACCATCACCACCATCACCACCATCACCACCACCATCACCACCATCACCACCATCACCACCACCATCACCATCACCACCATCACCATCACCACCACCACCATCACCACCATCACCATCATCACCATCACCACCATCACCACCATCACCACCACCATCACCACCACCATCACCACCATCACCACCACCATCACCACCACGATCACCACCATCACCACCATCATCACTATTACCACCATCACCATCACCACCGTCACCATCACCACCAAAATCATCCCAAGGAGGAGGTCGTGGGTTCGATCCTGTGACCCTAACAAGATGTCTATGTGTGTCTCTGTGTCTCTGTGTGTCTCTGTGAGTCTCTGTGTGTCTCTTTATGTGTCTGTGTGTCTCTGTGAGTCTCTGTGAGTCTCTGTGAGTCTCTGTGTGTCTCTGTGTGTCTCTGTGAGTCTCTGTCTGTCTCTGTGTGTCTCTGTGAGTCTTTGTGTGTCTCTGTGGGTCTCTGTGAGTCACTGTGAGTCTTTGTGTGTCTCTGTGTGTGTCTGTCTGTCTCTGTGAGTCTCTGTGAGTCTCTGTCTGTCTCTGTGTGTCTCTGTGAGTCTTTGTGTGTCTCTGTGGGTCTCTGTGAGTCACTGTGAGTCTTTGTGTGTCTCTCTGTGTCTCTGTGGGTCTCTGTGGTTCTCTCTGTGTCTCTGTGTGTCTCTGTGAGTCTCTGTCTGTCTCTGTGTGTCTCTGTGAGTCTCTGTGTGTCTCTGTGTGTCTCTGTGTGACTCTCTGTGTCTCTGTGTGTCTCTGTGGGTCTCTGTGTGTCTCTGTGTGTCTCTGTGTGTCTCTGTGGGTCTCTGTGGGTCTCTCTGTGTCTCTGTGGGTCTCTGTGGGTCTCTGTGTGTCTCTGTGGGTCTCTGTGGGTCTCTGTGTGTCTCTGTGAGTCTCTGTGAGTATCTGTGTCTCTGTGAGTCTCTGTGTGTCTCTGTGTGTCTCTGTGTGTCTCTGTGGGTCTCTGTGTGTCTCTCTGTGAGTCTCTGTATGTCTCTGTGAGTCTCTGTGAGTCTCTGTGAGTCTCTGTCTGTCTCTGTGGGTCTCTGTGTGTCTCTGTGAGTCTCTGTGTGTCTCTCTGTGTCTCTGTGTCTCTCTGTGTGTCTCTGTGTGTCTCTGTGTGTCTCTGTGAGTCTCTGTCTGTCTCTGTGGGTCTCTGTGTGTCTCTGTGAGTCTCTGTGTGTCTCTGTGTGTCTCTGTGAGTCTCTGTCTGTCTCTGTGGGTCTCTGTGTGTCTCTGTGTGTCTCTGTGAGTCTCTGTGTGTCTCTGTAAGTCTCTGTGGGTCTCTGTGAGTCTCTGTGAGTCTCTGTGTGTCTCTGTGGGTCTCTGTGAGTCTCTGTTTGTCTCTGTGAGTCTCTGTGGGTCTCTGTGGGTCTCTGTGAGTCTCTGTGTGTCTCTGTGAGTCTCTGTGTGTGTCTGTCTGTCTCTGTGAGTCTCTGTGAGTCTCTGTCTGTCTCTGTGTGTCTCTGTGAGTCTTTGTGTGTCTCTGTGGGTCTCTGTGAGTCTTTGTGTGTCTCTGTGGGTCTCTGTGAGTCACTGTGAGTCTTTGTGTGTCTCTCTGTGTCTCTGTGGGTCTCTGTGGTTCTCTCTGTGTCTCTGTGTGTCTCTGTGAGTCTCTGTCTGTCTCTGTGTGTCTCTGTGAGTCTCTGTGTGTCTCTGTGTGTCTCTGTGTGACTCTCTGTGTCTCTGTGTGTCTCTGTGGGTCTCTGTGTGTCTCTGTGTGTCTCTGTGTGTCTCTGTGGGTCTCTGTGGGTCTCTCTGTGTCTCTGTGGGTCTCTGTGGGTCTCTGTGTGTCTCTGTGGGTCTCTGTGGGTCTCTGTGTGTCTCTGTGAGTCTCTGTGAGTATCTGTGTCTCTGTGAGTCTCTGTGTGTCTCTGTGTGTCTCTGTGTGTCTCTGTGGGTCTCTGTGTGTCTCTCTGTGAGTCTCTGTATGTCTCTGTGAGTCTCTGTGAGTCTCTGTCTGTCTCTGTGGGTCTCTGTGTGTCTCTGTGAGTCTCTGTGTGTCTCTCTGTGTCTCTGTGTCTCTCTGTGTGTCTCTGTGTGTCTCTGTGTGTCTCTGTGAGTCTCTGTCTGTCTCTGTGGGTCTCTGTGTGTCTCTGTGAGTCTCTGTGTGTCTCTGTGTGTCTCTGTGAGTCTCTGTCTGTCTCTGTGGGTCTCTGTGTGTCTCTGTGTGTCTCTGTGAGTCTCTGTGTGTCTCTGTAAGTCTCTGTGTGTCTCTGTGGGTCTCTGTGAGTCTCTGTGTGTCTCTGTGGGTCTATGTGAGTCTCTGTTTGTCTCTGTGAGTCTCTGTGGGTCTCTGTGGGTCTCTGTGAGTCTCTGTGTGTCTCTGTGAGTCACTGTGAGTCTCTGTGTGTCTCTGCGTGTCTCTGTGTGTCTCTGTGTGTCTCTGTGAGTCTCCGTGTGTCTCTGTGTGTCTCTGTGAGTCTCTGTGCGTCTCTGTGAGTCTCTGTGTGTCTCTGTTTGTCTCTGTGTCTCTGTGTGTCTCTGTGAGTCACTGTGTGTCTCTGTGTGTCTCTGTGAGTCTCTGTGTGTCTCTGTGTCTCTGTGTGTCTCTGTGTGTCTCTGTGTCTGTCTGTGTGTCTCAGTGAGTCTCCGTGAGTCTCCGTGTGTCTCTGTGTGTCTCTGTGTGTCTCTGTGAGTCTCTGTGTGTCTCTGTGTGTCTCTGTGAGTCTCTGTGTGTGTCTCTGTGAGTCTCTGTGTGTCTCTGTGTGTCTCTGAGTCTCTCTGTGTCTCTCTGTGTCTCTGTGAGTCTCTGTGTGTCTCTGTGTGTCTCTGTGTCTGTCTGTGTGTCTCAGTGAGTCTCCGTGTGTCTCTGTGTGTCTCTGTGAGTCTCTGTGTGTCTCTGTGAGTCTATGTGTGTCTCTGTGAGTCTCTGTGTGTGTCTGTGTGTCTCTCTGTGAGTCTCTGTGTGTCTCTGTGTGTCTCTGTGATTCTTTGTGAGTTTCTCTGAGTCTCTGTGAGTCTCTGTGAGTCTCTGTGAATCTCTGTGGGTCTCTTTGAGTCTCTGTGTGTCTCTGTGAGTCTCTGTGTGTCTGTGTGAGTCTCTGTGTGTCTGTGCGTCTATCTGTGTCTCTCTGTGTGTCTCTGTGTGTCTCTGTGAGTCTCTGTGTGTCTCTGTGTCTCTCTGTGTCTCTCTGTGTGTCTGTGTGTCTCTGTGCGTCTCTGTGTGTCTCTGTGAGTCTCTGTGTGTCTCTGTGTGTCTCTGTGAGTCTCTGTGTGTCTCTGTATCTCTGAGTCTCTGTGAGTCTCTGTGTCTCTCTTTGTCTCTCTGTGTGTCTCTGTGTGTCTCTGTGTGTCTCTGTGTCTCTCTGTGTCTCTGTGAGTCTCTCTGAGTCTCTGTGAGTCTCTGTTTGTCTCTGTGAGTCTCTGTTTGTCTCTGTGAGTCTCTGTGTGTCTCTGTGTGTCTCTCTGTGTCTGTGTGTCTCTGTGAGTCTCTGTGTGTCTATGTGAGTCTCTGTGAGTCTCTGTGTGTCTCTGTGTGTCTCTGTGTCTCTCTGTGTCTCTGTGAGTCTCTCTGAGTCTCTGTGAGTCTCTGTTTGTCTCTGTGAGTCTCTGTGGGTCTCTGTGTGTCTCTGTGAGTCTCTGTGTGTCTCTGTGTGTCTCTGTGAGTCTCTGTCTGTCTCTGTGGGTCTCTGTGTGTCTCTGTGTGTCTCTGTGAGTCTCTGTGTGTCTCTGTATGTCTCTGTGTGTCTCTGTGGGTCTCTGTGAGTCTCTGTGTGTCTCTGTGGGTCTATGTGAGTCTCTGTTTGTCTCTGTGAGTCTCTGTGTGTCTCTGCGAGTCTCTGTGTGTCTCTGTGTGTCTCTGTGAGTCTCCGTGTGTCTCTGTGTGTCTCTGTGAGTCTCTGTGCGTCTCTGTGAGTCTCTGTGTGTCTCTGTTTGTCTCTGTGTCTCTGTGTGTCTCTGTGAGTCACTGTGTGTCTCTGTGTGTCTCTGTGTCTGTCTGTGTGTCTCAGTGAGTCTCCGTGAGTCTCCGTGTGTCTCTGTGTGTCTCTGTGTGTCTCTGTGAGTCTCTGTGTGTCTCTGTGTGTCTCTGTGAGTCTCTGTGTGTGTCTCTGTGAGTCTCTGTGTGTCTCTGTGTGTCTCTGAGTCTCTCTGTGTCTCTCTGTGTCTCTGTGAGTCTCTGTGTGTATCTGTGTGTCTCTGTGTCTGTCTGTGTGTCTCAGTGAGTCTCCGTGTGTCTCTGTGTGTCTCTGTGAGTCTCTGTGTGTCTCTGTGAGTCTATGTGTGTCTCTGTGAGTCTCTGTGTGTGTCTGTGTGTCTCTCTGTGAGTCACTGTGAGTCTCTGTCTGTCTCTGTTTGTCTCTGTGAGTCTCTGTGCGTCTCTGTGAGTCTCTGTGTGTCTCTGTGAGTCTCTGTGTGTCTCTGTGAGTCTCTGTGAGTCTCTGTGTGTCTCTGTTTGTCTCTGTGTCTCTGTGTGTCTCTGTGAGTCACTGTGTGTCTCTGTGTGTCTCTGTGAGTCTCTGTGTGTCTCTGAGTCTCTCTGTGTCTCTGTGTGTCTCTGTGTGTCTCTGTGTCTGTCTGTGTGTCTCAGTGAGTCTCCGTGAGTCTCCGTGTGTCTCTGTGTGTCTCTGTGTGTCTCTGTGAGTCTCTGTGTGTCTCTGTGTGTCTCTGTGAGTCTCTGTGTGTGTCTCTGTGAGTCTCTGTGTGTCTCTGTGTGTCTCTGAGTCTCTCTGTGTCTCTCTGTGTCTCTGTGAGTCTCTGTGTGTCTCTGTGTGTCTCTGTGTCTCTCTGTGAGTCTCTGTGTGTCTCTGTGTGTCTCTGTGTGTCTCTGTGATTCTTTGTGAGTTTCTCTGAGTCTCTGTGAGTCTCTGTGAGTCTCTGTGAATCTCTGTGGGTCTCTTTGAGTCTCTGTGTGTCTCTGTGAGTCTCTGTGTGTCTGTGTGAGTCTCTGTGTGTCTGTGCGTCTATCTGTGTCTCTCTGTGTGTCTCTGTGTGTCTCTGTGAGTCTCTGTGTGTCTCTGTGTCTCTCTGTGTCTCTCTGTGTGTCTGTGTGTCTCTGTGCGTCTCTGTGTGTCTCTGTGAGTCTCTGTGTGTCTCTGTGTGTCTCTGTGAGTCTCTGTGTGTCTCTGTATCTCTGAGTCTCTGTGAGTCTCTGTGTCTCTCTTTGTCTCTCTGTGTGTCTCTGTGTGTCTCTGTGTGTCTCTGTGTCTCTCTGTGTCTCTGTGAGTCTCTCTGAGTCTCTGTGAGTCTCTGTTTGTCTCTGTGAGTCTCTCTTTGTCTCTGTGAGTCTCTGTGTGTCTCTGTGTGTCTCTCTGTGTCTGTGTGTCTCTGTGAGTCTCTGTGTGTCTATGTGAGTCTCTGTGATTCTCTGTGTGTCTCTGTGTGTCTCTGTGTCTCTGTGTGTCTCTGTGAGTCTGTGTGTCTCTGTGAGTCTCTGTGTGTCTCTGTGAGTATCTGTGAGTCTCTGTGAGTCTCTGAGTCTCTGTGTCTCTCTGTGTGTCTCTGTGTGTCTCTGTGTGTCTCTGTGTGTCTCTCTGTGTCTCTGTGTGTCTCTGTGAGTCTCTGTGTGTCTATGTGAGTCTCTGTGAGTCTCTGTGTGTCTCTCTGTGTCTCTATGAGTCTCTGTGTGTCTATGTGATTCTCTGTGAGTCTCTGTGTGTCTCTCTGTGTCTCTGTGAATCTCTGTGTGTCTCTGTGTGTCTCTGTGTGTCTCTGTCTGTCTCTCTGAGTCTCTGTGTGTCTCTGTGTCTCTGTGAGTCTCTCTGAGTATCTGTGTTTCTCTTTGAATCTCTGTGTGTCTCTGTGAGTCTCTGTGTGTCTCTGTGTCTCTGTGTGTGTCTCTGTGTGTCTCTGTGTGTCTCTGTGAGTGTCTGTGTCTCTCTGTGTGTCTCTGTTTGTCTCTGTGTCTCTCTGTGAGTCTCTGTTTGTCTCTGTGAGTGTCTGTGAGTCTCTGTGTGTCTCTGTGAGTGTCTGTGAGTCTCTGTGTCTCTCTGTGAGTATCTGTGTCTCTGTGTGTCTCTGTGTGTCTCTGTGTGTGTCTCTGAGTCTCTGTGTGTCTCTGTGTCTCTGTGAGTCTCTGAGTCTCTCTATGTCTCTCTGTGTGTCTCTGTGTGTCTCTCTGTGTCTCTATGAGTCTCTGTGTGTCTCTGTGTCTCTGTGAGCCTCTCTGAGTATCTGTGTCTCTCTGTGAGTCTCTGTGTGTCTCTGTGTGTCTCTCTGTGTGTCTCTGTGAGTCTCTGTGAGTCTCTGTGAGTCTCTCTGAGTATCTGTGTCTCTCTGTGAATCTATGTGTCTCTGTGAGTCTCTGTGAGTCTCTGTGTGTCTCTGTGTGTCTCTGTGTCTCTTTGTGTCTCTGTGAGTCTCTGTGTGTCTCTGTGTGTCTCTGTGTCTCTGTGTGTCTCTGTGAGTCTCTGTGTGTCTCTGTGTGTCTCTGTGAGTCTCTGTGTCTCTCTGTGAGTCTCTGTGTGTCTCTGTGTCTCTCTGTGAGTGTCTGTGTCTCTGTGTGTCTCTGTCTGTCTCTGTGAGTCTCTGTGTGTCTCTGTGTCTCTGTGAGTCTCTGTGTGTCTCTGTGAGTCTCTGTGTGTTTCTGTGTGTCTCTGTGAGTCTCTGTGTGTCTCTGTAAGTCTCTGTGTGTCTCTGTGTGTCTCTGTGAGTCTCTGTGTCTCTCTGTGAGTCTCTGTGTGTCTCTGTGTCTCTCTGTGAGTGTCTGTGTCTCTGTGTGTCTCTGTCTGTCTCTGTGAGTCTCTGTGTGTCTCTGTGTCTCTGTGAGTCTCTGTGTGTCTCTGTGAGTCTCTGTGTGTTTCTGTGTGTCTTTGTGTGTCTCTATGAGTCTCTGTGTCTCTCTGTGAATCTATGTGTGTCTCTGTGAGTCTCTGTGTGTCTCTGTGTGTCTCTGTGTGTCTCTCTGAGTCTCTGTGTGTCTCTGTGTCTCTGTGAGTCTCTGTGTGTCTCTGTGAGTCTCTCTGAGTATCTGTGTCTCTCTGTGAATCTCCGTGTGTCTCTGTGTGTCTCTGTGTGTCTCTGTGAGTATCTGTGTGTCTCTGTGAGTCTCTCTGTGTGTCTCTGTGTCTCTCTGAGTCTCTCTGTTTGTCTCTGTGAGTCTCTGTGTGTCTCTGTGTGTCTCTGTGTGTCTCTGTGGGTCTCTGTGTCTCTCTGTGTGTCTCTGTGTGTCTCTGTGAGTCTCTGTCTGTCTCTGTGGGTCTCTGTGTGTCTCTCTGTGTGTCTCTATGAGTCTCTGTGAGTCTCTCTGAGTATCTGTGTGTCTCTGTGTGTCTCTGTGTCTCTCTGTGTGTCTCTGTGTCTCTCTGTGTCTCTCTGTGTCTCTCTGTGTCTCTCTGTGTGTCTCTTTGTGTCTCTGTGAGTCTCTGTGTCTCTCTGTGAGTCTCTGTGTCTCTCTGTGAGTCTCTGTGTGTCTCTGTGTGTCTCTGTGAGTATCTGTGTGTCTCTGTGTCTCTGTGTGTCTCTGTGAGTCTCTCTGTGTGTCTCTGTGAGTCTCTGTGTGTGTCTCTGTGAGTCTCTGTGTGTCTCTGTGAGTATCTGTGTGTCTCTGTGTCTCTGTGTGTCTCTGTGAGTCTCTCTGTGTGTCTCTGTGAGTCTCTGTGAGTCTCTGAGTCTCTCTATGTGTCTCTTTGTGTCTCTCTGTGTGTCTCTATGAGTCTCTGTGAATCTCTGAAAATGACCATCACCTCCTCCCCACCCTCCCCACCCTCCCCACCCTGCCCACCCTCCCCACCCTGCCCACCCTCCCCACCCTGCCCACCCTCCCCACCCTCCCCACCCTGCCCACACAGAGGCCCACGAGTTGTATGAGAAGCGAGTTTTGACCATCGCGGGCATCGCCATCGCTCTTCTCGTGGTGGCAGTGATGTGTGTGGTGGCTTACTGTGCTGGAAAGTGAGTAGCTGAGTCAGTCACTCAGTCAGTCAGTCAGTCACTCAGTCAGTCACTCAGTCAGTCACTCAGTCAGTCAGTCAGTCACTCAGTCAGTCACTCAGTCAGTCACTCAGTCAGTCAGTCACTCAGTCAGTCAGTCACTCAGTCAGTCACTCAGTCAGTCAGTCAGTCACCCACTCACTCACTCACTCACCCACACAGTAAGTCACTCAGTCAGTCAGTCACTCATTCACTCAGTCAGTCACTCAGTCACTCAGTCACTCAGTCAGTCACTCAGTCAGTCACTCACTCATTCACTCAGTCAGTCAGTCACTCAGTCACTCAGTCACTCAGTCAGTCACTCAGTCAGTCAGTCAGTCAGTCAATCAGTCAGTCAGTCACTCAGTCAGTCACTCAGGCAGTCACTCAGTCAGTCATTCATTCATTCAGTCAGTCACTCAGTCAGTCACTCAGTCACTCAGTCAGTCACTCACTCAGTCACTCAGTCAGGCACTCAGTCATTCAGTCAATCACTCAGTCACTCAGTCACCCATTCAGTCACTCAGTCAGTCACTCAGTCACTCAGTCAGTCACTCAGTCAGTCAGTCACTCACTCAGTCAATCAGTCAGTCACTCAGTCACTCACTCACTCACTCAGTCACTCTGTCACTCACTCAGTCACTCAGTCAGTCACTCAGTCACTCACTCAGTCACTCAGTCATTCAGTCACTCACTCAGTCACTCAGTCATTGACTCGGTCAGTCAGTCAGTCAGTCAGTCACTCACTCAGTCACTCAGTCACTCACTCAGTCACTCAGTCAGTCAGTCAGTCACTCAGTCAGTCAGTTACTCAGTCAGTCACTCAGTCAGTCACTCAGTCACCCACTCACTCAATCACCCACTCACTCACTCACCCACTCAGTAAGTCACTCAGTCAGTCAGTCACTCAGTCAGTCAGTCACTCAGTCAGTCACTCAGTCACTCACTCAGTAACTCACTCAGTCACTCAGTCAGTCACTCAGTCACTCACTCCACTCACTCAATCAGTCAGTCACTCAGTCACTCAGTCACTCAGTCACTCAGTCAGTCACTCATTAAGTCAGTTATTCACTCACTCAGTCAGTCGCTCAGTCACTCACTCACTCAGTCAGTCACTCAGTCACTCACTCAGTCAGTCACTCAATCAGTCACTCAGTCAGTCACTCAGTAACTCAGTCAATCACTCAGTCAGTCAGTCACTCAGTCAGTCACTCAGTCAGTCAGTCACTCACTCAGTCAGTCAGTCAATCACTCAGTCACTCAGTCAGTCACTCAGTCACTCACTCAGTTGCTCACTCAGTCACTCACTCAGTCACTCAGTCATTCAGTCAGCCACTCAGTCAGTCACTCAGTCAGTCACTCAGTCATTCAGTCACTCAGTCAGTCACTCAGTCAGTCACTCACTCAGTCAGTCACTCAGTCAGTCACTCAGTCAGTCACTCAGTCACTCAGTCAGTCAGTCACTCAGTCACTCAGTCATTCAGTCACTCACTAAGTCACTCAGTCAGTCACTCAGTCAGTCACTCAGTCAGTCACTCAGTCTGTCAGTCACTCAGTCAGTCACTCAGTCACTCAGTCAGTCAGTCACTCAGTCAGTCAGTGACTCAGTCACTCAGTCAGTCAGTCACTCAGTCAGTCACTCAGTCAGTCAGTCACTCAGTCACTCAGTCAGTCAGTGACTCAGTCACTCAGTCAGTCACTCAGTCAGTCACTCAGTGACTCAGTCAGTCACTCACTCATTCACTCAGTCAGTCACTCAGTCAGTCACTCAGTCACTCAGTCAGTCACTCGCTCAGTCACTTAGTCAGTCAGTCACTCAGTCAGTCACTCAGTCACTCAGTCACTCGCTCAGTCACTCAGTCACTCATTCGCTCACTCAGTCACTCAGTCAGTCACTCACTCAGTCACTCAGTCAGTCACTCACTCAGTTACTCAGTCACTCATTCAGTCACTCAGTTACTCAGGCAGTCACTCTATCACTCAGTCACTCAGTCAGTCACTCACTCAGTCACTCAGTCAGTCACTCACTCAGTCACTCATTCACTCACTCAGTCACTCAGTCAGTCACTCAGTCACTCAGTCAGTCACTCAGTCAGTCACTCACTCACCCACTCACCCACTCACTCACTCATTCACTCACCCACTCATTCACTCACTCACCCACTCACTCACTCACCCACTCACTCACCCACTCACCCACTCACTCACTCACCCACTCACCTACTCACTCACCCACTCACCCACTCACTCACCCACTCACCCACTCACTCAGTCAGTCACTCCGTCAGTCACTCAGTGACTCAGTCAATCACTGAGTCATCCACTCACTCACCCACTCACTCACCCACTCACTCACTCACTGATCCACTCACTCACTCACTCACCCACTCACTCACCCACTCACCCACTCACTCACTCACCCACTCACTCACTCACTCACCCACTCACTCACTCACCCACTCACCCACTCACTCACCCACTCACCCAGTCACTCAGTCAGTCACTCAGTCAGTCACTCAGTGACTCAGTCAATCACTCAGTCATCCACTCACTCACCCACTCACTCACCCACTCACTCACTCACCCACTCACTCACCCACTCACTCACTCACCCACTCACTCACTCACTCACCCACTCACTCACTCACCCACTCACTCACTCACTCACCCACTCACTCACTCACCCACTCACTCACTCACCCTCTCACTCACTCACTCACCCACTCACTCACTCACCCACTCACTCAGCCACTCCCCCACCCACCCACTCAGCAACTCCCCCATGATGGGCGTGTCTAACAAACTGAGCATTCTGATTGGGCACAGGAAGTCCAGGAGGAAGGTACGGGAGCGTGCCATTGGCAAGCGGGGCGGTCACGTGATCGCCAACGGCTCCGCCCACGAGCCTGGAGCCAGCCAATCGCAGACGAGACTCACGGAGGTGAGAGAGTGGGAGGATTAAACTTTGACCCCTAACCCCAAATCCTAACCCCAAATCCTAACCCCAAATCCTAACCCCAAATCCTAACCCCTAACCCCAAATCCTAACCTCAAATCTTAACCCCAAATCTTAACCCCAAATCCTAACCCCAAATTCTAACCCCAAATCCTAACCCCAAATCTTAACCCCAAATCCTAACCCCTAACCCCAAATCCTAACCCCAAATCCTAACCCCAAATCTTAACCCCAAATCCTAACCCTAAATCCTAACCCCAAATCCTAACCCCTAAGCCCAAATCCTAACCCCAAATCCTAACCCCAAATCCTAACCCCAAACCCTAACCCCAAATCCTAACCCCAAATCCTAACCCCAAATCCTAACCCCAAATCCTAATCCCAAATCCTAATCCCAAATCCTAATCCCAAATCCTAATCCCAAACCCTAACCCCAAATCCTAACCCCAAATCATGACCCCAAATCCTAACCCCAAATCCTAACCCCAAATCTTAACCCCAAATCCTGACCCCAAATCCTAACCCCAAACCCTAACCCCAAATCCTAACCCCAAATCCTAACCCCAAATCCTAACCCCTAACCCCAAATCCTAACCCCAAATCCTAACCTCAAATCCTAACCCCAAATCCTAACCCCAAATCCTAACCCCTAACCCCAAATCCTAACCCCAAATCCTAACCCCAAATCCTAACCCCAAATCCTAACCCCAAACCCTAACCCCAAATCCTAACCCCAAACCCTAACCCCAAATCCTGACCCCAAATCCTAACCCCAAATCCTAACCCCAAATCCTAACCCCAAATCCTAACCCCAACCCCTAACCCCAAATCATCACCCCAAATCCTAACCCCAAATCCTAACCCCAAATCCTAACCCCAAACCCCTAACTCTTGTACCCTAACCCCTAACTCTAATACCCTAACCCCTAACTCTAATACCATAACCCCTAACTCTAATACCATAACCCCTAACTCTAATACCCTAACCCCTAACTCTATTACCCTAACCCAAACCCCTAACTCTAATACCCTAACCCAAACCCCTAACTCTAATACCCTAACCCCTAACTCTAATACCCTAACCCAAACCCCTAACTCTAATACCCTAACCCCTAACTCTAATACCCTAACCCCTAACTCTAATACCCTAACCCAAACCCCTAACTCTAATACCCTAACCCTAACCCCTTACTCTAATACCCTAACCCCTAACTCTAATACCCTAACCCAAACCCCTAACTCTAATACCCTAACCCAAACCCCTAACTCTAATACCCTAACCCCTAACTCTAATACCCTAACCCAAACCCCTAACTCTAATACCCTAACCCAAACCCCTAACTCTAATACCCTAACCCCTAACTCTAATACCCAAACCCCTAACTCTAATACCCTAACCCCTAACTCTAATACCCTAACCCCTAACTCTAATACCCTAACCCAAACCCCTAACTCTAATACCCTAACCCCTAACTCTAATACCCTAACCCATAACTCTAATATCCTAACCCCTAACTCTACTACCCAAACCCTAACTCTAATACCCAAACCCCTAACTCTAATACCCTAACCCCTAACTCTAATACCCTAACCCCTAACTCTAATACCCAAACCCCTAACTCTAATACCCTAACCCCTAACTCTACTACCCAAACCCTAACTCTAATACCCAAACCCTAACTCTAATACCCAAACCCCTAACTCTAATACCCTAACCCCTAACTCTAATACCCAAACCCCTAACTCTAATACCCTAACCCCTAACTCTAATACCCTAACCCCTAACTCTAATACCCAAACCCTAACTCTAATACCCAAACCCCTAACTCTAATACCCTAACCCCTAACTCTAATACCCTAACCCCTAACTCTAATACCCTAACCCCTAACTCTAATACCCTAACCCCTAACTCTAATACCCAAACCCCTAACTCTAATACCCTAACCCCTAACTCTAATACCCTAACCCATAACTCTAATACCCTAACCCCTAACTCTAATACCCTAACCCTAACCCCTAACTCTAATACCCTAACCCCTAACTCTAATACCCTAACCCCTAACTCTAATACCCTAACCCAAACCCCTAACTCTAATACCCTAACCCAAACCCCTAACTCTAATACCCTAACCCCTAACTCTAATACCCTAACCCAAACCCCTAACTCTAATACCCTAACCCAAACCCCTAACTCTAATACCCTAACCCCTAACTCTAATACCCAAACCCCTAACTCTAATACCCTAACCCCTAACTCTAATACCCTAACCCCTAACTCTAATACCCTAACCCAAATCCCTAACTCTAATACCCTAACCCCTAACTCTAATACCCTAACCCAAACCCCTAACTCTAATACCCTAACCCCTAACTCTAATACCCTAACCCATAACTCTAATATCCTAACCCCTAACTCTACTACCCAAACCCTAACTCTAATACCCAAACCCCTAACTCTAATACCCTAACCCCTAACTCTAATACCCTAACCCCTAACTCTAATACCCAAACCCCTAACTCTAATACCCTAACCCCTAACTCTACTACCCAAACCCTAACTCTAATACCCAAACCCTAACTCTAATACCCAAACCCCTAACTCTAATACCCTAACCCCTAACTCTAATACCCAAACCCCTAACTCTAATACCCTAACCCCTAACTCTAATACCCTAACCCCTAACTCTAATACCCAAACCCTAACTCTAATACCCAAACCCCTAACTCTAATACCCTAACCCCTAACTCTAATACCCTAACCCCTAACTCTAATACCCTAACCCCTAACTCTAATACCCTAACCCCTAACTCTAATACCCAAACCCCTAACTCTAATACCCTAACCCCTAACTCTAATACCCTAACCCATAACTCTAATACCCTAACCCCTAACTCTAATACCCTAACCCTAACCCCTAACTCTAATACCCTAACCCCTAACTCTAATACCCTAACCCCTAACTCTAATACCCTAACCCCTAACTCTAGTACCCTAACCCCTAACTCTAATACCCTAACCCCTAACTCTAATACCCTAACCCCTAACTCTAATACCCTAACCCCTAACTCTAATACCCTAACCCCTAACTCTAATACCCTAACCCCTAACTCTAATACCCTAACCCCTAACTCTACTACCCTAACCCCTAACTCTAATACCCTAACCTCTAACTCTAATACCCTAACCCCTAACTCTAATACCCTAACCCCTAACTCTAATACCCTAACCCCTAACTCTAATACCCTAACCCCTAACTCTAATACCCTAACCCAAACACCTAACTCTAATACCCTAACTCTAATACTCTAACCCCTAACTCTAATACCCAAACCCCTAACTCTAATACCCTAACCCCTAACTCTAGTACCCTAACCTCTAACTCTAATACCCAAACCCCTAACTCTAATACCCAAACCCCTAACTCTAATACCCTAACCCCTAACTCTAATACCCTAACCCAAACCCCTAACTCTAATACCCTAACCCCTAACTCTAATACCCTAACCCCTAACTCTAATACCCTAACCCCTAACTCTAATACCCTAACCCAAACACCTAACTCTAATACCCTAACCCCTAACTCTAATACTCTAACCCCTAACTCTAATACCCAAACCCCTAACTCTAATACCCTAACCCCTAACTCTAGTACCCTAACCTCTAACTCTAATACCCAAACCCCTAACTCTAATACCCAAACCCCTAACTCTAATACCCTAACCCCTAACTCTAATACCCTAACCCAAACCCCTAACTCTAATACCCTAACCCCTAACTCTAATACCCTAACCCAAACCCCTAACTCTAATACCCTAACCCATACCCCTAACTCTAATACCCTAACCCCTAACTCTAATACCCTAACCCCTAACTCTAATACCATAACCCCTAACTCTAATACCCTAACCCATACCCCTAACTCTAATACCCTAACCCCTAACTCTAATACCATAACCCCAACTCTAATACCCTAACCCCTAACTCTAATACCCTAACCCAAACCCCTAACTCTAATACCCTAACCCCTAACTCTAATACCCTAACCCCTAACTCTAATACCCTAACCCCTAACTCTAATACTCTAAGCCATAACCGTAACCCTAAATCCAAACTCCCACTCTTTTACTCCAATGCCTCCTCAGTTTGCTGTAAAGGTGCCTGAAGAGGTGGAAGTCTCCCCCATAGAGACACGGTGAGTTACTCACCAACTCACTCACCCACTCGCTCACTCACCTACTCACTCACCAACTCACTCACCCACTCGCTCACCCACCTACTCACTCACCAACTCACTCATCCACTCGCTCACCCACCTACTCACTCACCAACTCACTCATCCACTCGCTCACTCACCTACTCACTCACCAACTCACTCACCCACTCGCTTACCCACCTACTCACTCACCAACTCACTCACCCACTCGCTCACTCACCTACTCACTCACCAACTCACTCACCCACTCGCTCACCCACCTACTCACTCACCAACTCACTCACCCACTCGCTCACTCACCTACTCACTCACCAACTCACTCACCAACTCACTCACCCACACGCTCACCTACTCACTCAGCCACTCGCACTCACCTACTCACTCACCAACTTACTCAGCCACTCGCTCACTCACCTACTCACTCACTCACCCACTCGCTCACTCACTCACTCACCTACTCACTCAGCCACTCCCTCACTCACCTACTCACTCACCAATTCACTCACCCAATCGCTCACTCACCTACTCACTCACCAACTCACTCACCCACTCGCTCACTCACCTACTCACTCACCTACTCACTCACCAACTCACTCATCCACTCGCTCACTCACCTACTCACTCACCAACTCACTCACCCACTCGCTCACTCACCCACCCACCCACTCACTCACCCACTCGCTCATCCTCTCGCTCACTCACTCACTCACCTACTCACTCACTCACCCGTTCACTCACTCACCCGTTCACTCACTCACCCGCTCACTCACTCACCCACTCACTCACTCAATCACCCACTCACTCACCCACTCACCCACCCACTCACTCACTCACTCACCCACTCACTCACTCACCCACTCACCTACCCACCCACCCACTCACTCATCCACTCACTCACTCACTCACCCACTCACTCACTTACCCACTCGCTCACTCACTCAGCCAATCACCCACTCACTCAGCCAATCACCCACTCACTCACTCGGGGAAAAATCGCCAGGGTCGGGATCAAACCCACGACCTCCTGTGTACCAGGCGAGGTAGTCAACATCTCATCAGCGTCATATGGGATCGAATCCACGACTTCCTGTGTACCAGGCGAGGTAGTCAACATCTCATCATCGTCATTTGGGATCGAACCCACAACTTCCTGTGTACCAGGCGAGGTAGTCAACATCTCACCAGGGTCATTTGGGATCGAACCCTAAGACTTCCTGTGTTCCAGGTGATGTAATCAACATCTCATCAGGGTCATATGGGATCGAACCCTAAGACTTCCTGTGTACCAGGCGAGGTAGTCAACATCTCATCATCGTCATATGGGATCGAACCCTAAGACCTCCTGTGTACCAGGCGAGGTAGTCAACATCTCATCAGCGTCATTTGGGATCGAACCCACGACCTCCTGTGTACCAGGCGAGGTAGTCAACATCTCACAGGGTCATTTAGGATCGAAACCACGACCTCCTGTGTACCAGGCGAGGTAGTCAACATCTCATCACGGTCATATGGGATCGAACCCGCGACCTCCTGTGTACCAGGCGAGGTAGTCAACATCTCATCAGGGTCATTTGGGATCGAACCCACGACCTCCTGTGTATCAGGCGAGGTAGTCAACATCTCATCAGGGTCATATGGGATCGAACCCACGACCTCCTGTGTATCAGGCGAGGTAGTCAACATCTCATCAGGGTCATATGGGATCGAACCCACGACCTCCTGTGTATCAGGTGAGGTAGTCAACATCTCATCAGGGTCATTTGGGATCGAACCCACGACCTGCTGTGGACCAGGCGAGGTAGTCAACATCTCATAAGAGTCATTTGGGATCGAACCCACGACTTCCTGTGTACCAGGTGATGTAATCAACATCTCCCCCCATCCCCCCCCCCCTCCAGGTTTTGTTCCACTAGCTCCGCCCCCTCCTCCTGCCTCCACCAATTAGAGACGCCCCCTGGTGGGCCCAGCCCCGCCCAGGCTTCGCCGGCCTCCCCTGATTGGCCTCCGCGTGGACCAATTGCTGGGCAGCATCACCACCACCACCAGCAGCAGCAGGAGGAGGAGGAGCGACCCCTGCTGGTCGCCACGCCCCCTAGCAACGTCAGGGCGTGCCTGGCCACGCCCCATGGCAACGGCAGTGCGTGCCTGGCCACGCCCCATGGCAACGTCAGGGCCTGCCTGGCCACGCCCCATGGCAACGTCAGGGCCTGTCTGGCCACGCCCCATGGCAACGGCAGGGCCTGCGTGGCCACGCCCCATGGCAACGGAAGGGCCTCCCTGGCCACGCCCCATGGCAACGGCAGTGCCTGCCCGGCCACGCCCCATGACAATGGCAGGGCCTACGTGGCCACGCCCCATGGCAACGGCAGTGCCTGCCCGGCCACGCTCCATGCCAACGGCAGGGCCTACGTGGCCACGCCCCATGGCAACGGCAGTGCCTGCCTGGCCACGCCCCCTGGCAACGGCAGGGCCTGCGTGGCCACGCTTCATGGCAACGGCAGTGCCTGCCCGGCCACGCCCCATGGCAACGGCAGTGCCTGCCCGGCCACGCCCCCTGGCAACGGCAGGGCCTGCGTGGCCACGCCCCATGGCGACGGCAGTGCCTGCCCGGCCACGCCCCCTGGCAACGGCAGGGCCTGCGTGGCCACGCCCCATCAACATCAACAACAACATCAACATCAACAACAACATCAACAACAATATCAAGAACAACATCAACAACCGCTAGCACAGCAGCAGCAAGCGCTGGTGCAACAGCGGCAACAGCAGCATCGACAACGCCCCCGACAACAACAACAACAACAACAACGTCAACAACAACGTCAACAACAACAATTACAACAACAACAACGTCAACAACAACTACAACAACAACAACTACTACAACAACTACCACAACAATATCAACTACAACAACGTCAACAACGTCAACAACAACAACTACAACGTCAACAACAACAACTACCACAACAACAACAACTACAACATCAACAACAACAACAATTACAACAACAACTACAACGTCAACAACAACAACTACAACAACTACAACAACTACCACAACAACATCAACTACAACAACGTCAACAACAACAACCACAACGTCAACAACAACAACTACCACCACAACAACAACTACAACGTCAACTACAACAACTACCACAACTACAACATCAACAACAACTACAACAACTACAACATCAACAACAACAACTACAACATCAACAACAACTACCACAACAACAACTACAACAACATCAACAACTTCAACAACTTCGTCCCCCGCTTGTAAAACAACAACAACAACAACGCCGACCGGAGTGGGTGGTGGTGGCCGTGGGTGGCGATAACGGTGATGGTTGTGGTGTTGTTGGTTGTGGTGTTGTTGGTGGTGATGGTGGTGGTGTTGTTGGTGGTGGTGGTGGTGATGGTGGTGATGGTGTTGTTGGTGGTGATGGTGGTGGTGGTTGTGGTGGTGGTGATGGTGGTGATGGTGGTGATGGTGGTGGTTGTGGTGGTGGTTGTGGTGGTGGTTGTGGTGGTGATGGTGGTGGTGGTGTTGTTGGTGGTGATGGTGGTGATGGTTGTGGTGGTGGTGGTTGTGGTGTTGGTGATGGTGGTGATGGTTGTGGTGGTGGTGGTTGTGGTGTTGGTGATGGTGGTGATGGTGGTGGTGTTGGTGGTGGTTGTGGTGGTTGTGGTGATGGTGGTTGTGGTGATGGTGGTTGTGGTGATGGTTGTGGTGGTGGTGATGGTGGTGATGGCGGTGTTGATGGTTGTGGTGGTGGTTGTGGTGATGTTGGTGATGGTGGTGGTAGTAGTGGTGGTGTTGGCCTCACCGCTACCACCAATGGCGACCTCTGCTACTATGACGATGTTGATGACAACGATGATAATGATGACGATGACAATGATGACGACAACAATGACGACAACAATGACAACAATGACGACAACAATGACAATGATGACGACGTTGACGATGATGACGTTGATGATGACGTTGATGATGACGACGATGATGACGTCGATGATGATGACGTCGACGATGACGTCGATGATGACGTCGATGATGACGTCGTCGATGATGACGACCGGCGTGTCCTGGCGCTGCCGTCGCCCAAGGCCGGCCTGGCCAACGCCGCCTACGGAGCTGCCGGAATGTTCCACGGTCACGTGGGGGGGCCGGTGGGGGTGGGGGTGGGGGGGGGAGTGGTGGGGGGGGCGGTGGGGGGGGTAGAGACGACGCCGTGGGTGGACACAAACAGAAACTTTGACCCCTGAGACGGTGGTGATGGCGATGATGATGATGGTGGTGATGGTGGTGATGATGATGATGGTGGTGATGATGATGGTGGTGATGGTGATGACGATGATGGTGGTGATGACGATGATGGTGGTGATGACGATGATGATGGTGGTGATGATGATGATGATGACGATATTGATGGTGATGACGATGGTGGTGGTGATGACGATGATGGTGATGACGATGATGATGACGATGATGGTGATGACGATGATGATGACGATGACGATGATGGTGATGACAATGATGGTGATGACGATGATGATGACGATGATGATGACGATGATGATGATGGCGATGATGATGGTGATGACGATGATGACGATGATGATGACGTTGATGACGATGATGATGATGACGATGATGATGACGATGATGATGATGCGCGCCAATTTATTTATTTCCCCCACCCCCCACCCCCGCGCGTATTTATTTATTTAATTCCACTTCCTCCCCTCGCCCTTCGTTGTTATTATTATTGTTTATTATTGTTGTTGTTTATTATTGTTGTTGTTGGTTGTTGTTGTTGGTTGTTGTTGTTGGTTGTTGTTGGTTGTGCGTTCGTTTCAAATATGCAAAAGAGGGGGCGTGGCGATCGACCACGTGGGGCTCAGCGTCATTTGCTAGGCCCCGCCCCCCGCGTGGCTGATGACGACAAGAGCGTGGCCACGCCCACTCGGATTAGCCCCGCCCACCCGTGAACACAAACTCCACCACCACCTCCACCACCTTCACCTCCACCTTCACCTCCACCTTCACCTCCACCACCACCTCCACCTTCACCTCCACCACCACCTCCACCACCTCCACCTCCACCTGCTCCACCTCCACCACCTCCACCACCTTCACCTCCACCTCCACCACCTTCACCTCCACCACCACCTCCTCCACCTTCACCTCCACCACCTCCACCACCACCACCTCCACCACCTTCACCTCCACCTCCACCACCTCCACCACCACCACCTCCACCACCACCTCCACCACCTCCACCTCCACCTCCACCACCTTCACCACCACCACCTCCACCACCTCCACCTTCACCTCCACCACCTTCACCTCCACCACCTCCACCACCTCCACCACCACCTCCACCACCTCCACCTCCACCTCCACCACCTTCACCACCACCACCTCCACCACCTCCACCTTCACCTCCACCACCTTCACCTCCACCACCACCTCCTCCACCTTCACCTCCACCTCCACCACCTCCACCACCACCACCTCCACCACCTCCACCTTCACCTCCACCACCTTCACCTCCACCACCACCTCCTCCACCTTCACCTCCACCACCTCCACCACCTCCACCTTCACCTCCACCACCACCTCCACCACCTCCACCACCACCACCTCCACCACCTCCACCTTCACCTCCACCACCTTCACCTCCACCACCACCTCCTCCACCTTCACCTCCACCACCTCCACCACCTCCACCTTCACCTCCACCACCTTCACCTCCACCACCACCTCCTCCACCTTCACCTCCTCCACCTTCACCTCCACCACCTCCACCACCTCCACCACCTCCGCCTCCACCTGCTCCACCTCCACCTGCTCCACCTTCACCTCCACCACCTCCACCACCTTCACCTCCACCACCTTCACCACCTCCACCTTCACCTCCACCACCTTCACCTCCACCACCTCCACCACCTCCACCACCACCACCTCCACCACCTCCACCACCTTCACCTCCACCACCACCTCCTCCACCTTCACCTCCACCACCTCCACCACCTCCACCTTCACCTCCACCAACACCACCTCCACCACCTCCACCTCCTCCACCTTCACCTCCACCACCTCCACCTTCACCTCCACCACCACCTCCACCTTCACCTCCACCACCTTCACCTCCACCACCACCTCCTCCACCTTCACCTCCACCACCTCCACCACCTCCACCTTCACCTCCACCTCCTCCACCTTCACCTCCACCACCTCCACCACCTCCACCTCCACCACCTCCACCACCACCACCTCCACCACCTCCACCTTCACCTCCACCACCTTCACCTCCACCACCACCTCCTCCACCTTCACCACCTCCACCACCACCTCCTCCACCTTCACCTCCACCACCTCCACCACCTCCACCTCCACCACCTCCACCACCACCACCTCCACCACCTCCACCTTCACCTCCACCACCTTCACCTCCACCACCTCCACCTCCACCTCCACCACCTCCACCACCACCACCTCCACCACCTCCACCACCTCCACCACCTTCACCTCCACCACCTTCACCTCCACCACCACCTCCACCACCTTCACCTCCACCTCCACCTCCACCACCAACACCACCACCACCTCCACCTGCTCCACCACCACCTCCACCACCTCCACCTCCACCACCTCCACCTTCACCTCCACCACCTTCACCTCCACCACCACCTCCTCCACCTTCACCTCCACCACCTCCACCACCTTCACCTCCACCAACACCTCCACCACCTTCACCTCCACCACCTCCACCACCACCACCTCCACCACCTCCACCTCCACCACCACCACCACCTCCTTCACCTCCACCACCACCTACACCACCACCACCACCTCCACCACCACCTCCACCACCACCACCTCCACCACCTTCACCACCTCCAACTCCACCACCACCTCCACCACCACCTCCACCTTCACCTCCACCACCACCACCTCCACCACCTCCACCTTCACCTCCACCACCACCTCCACCACCACCACCTCCACCTCCACCACCTGCTCCACCACCACCTTCACCACCTCCACCACTTCCACCACCACCACCTCCACCACCTGCTCCACCACCACCTCCACCACCTCCACCACCTCCACCACCTCCACCTTCACCTCCACCAACACCTCCACCACCTCCACCTGCTCCACCTCCACCTGCTCCACCCTCTTCACCTGCTTCACGTCCTCTTCCCACAGAGTTTTGTAACGATGACCTTGATGATGATGATGACGACTGATGATGATGATAAATAAATAAATAACAGTAGTGATAACAATCAAAAGCGGTGTCAAGGCGTTGTTGTTGTTTTATTGTTCGTGTTACTTTCAGACAAGCGACACACACACAGAGACACACACACACAGACACACAGACACACACAGACACACACACAGACACACAGACACACACAGACACACACAGACACACACACAGAGACACACACAGACACACACACACAGATACACACACAGACAAACACAGAGACACACACACAGACACACACAAACAGACACACAGACACACACAAACACACACACAGACACACACACACAGAGACACACACAGACAGACACACACACAGACACACACACAGACACACAGACACACACACACAGACACACACAGACACACAAACACACAGACACACATACAGACACACACAGAGACACACAGACACACAGAGACAGACACACACACACACAGACACACACAAACAGACACACACACACAGACACACACACACAGACACACACACAGACACACACACAGACACACACACACAGACACACACACAGACACACAGACACACACATACAGACACACACATATACACACAAACACACAGACACACATACAGACACACACATATACACACAAACACACAGACACACATACAGACACACACAGACACACATACACACACAGACACACAGACACACACAGACACACACACACAGACACACACACACAGACACACACAGACACACAGACACACAGACACACACACACAGACACACATACAGACACACAAACACACAGACACACACAGACAGACACACAGACACACACACAGACACACACACAGACACACAGACACACAAACACACAGACACACACAGACACACACACAGACAGACAAAGATCCCCCGTGTAGCCTGTTACAGACTGTAGGGGCAAGTGCTTACCCCACCCCACCCCTCCCGTATCGCGGGAACTTGGTATGACCCTGCCGACAAGATCAAATGAGTAGCTCCGTGTGAATCCGTGATTCTAAACTAAACTAATAAGCATCCATTAAGCATAAAATCTCAGCAGGTGACGCTCCACTGAGCTACGTAACTCTTTAACAGAAGCGGCATGCCCATCACGGGTGTCGGGATCGAACCCACGACCTCCTGTGTACCAGGCGAGGTAGTCAACATCTCATAGCCACCGTGATGATGATGAGAGAGAGACACACCACGACCTCCTGTGTACCAGGCGAGGTAGTCAACATCTCATAGCCACCGTGATGATGATGATGAGAGAGAGAGACACAGACCTCTTGTGTACCAGGCGAGGTAGTCAACATCTCATAGCCACCGTGATGATGATGATGAGAGAGAGAGACAAACCACGACCTCCTGTGCACCAGGCGAGGTAGTCAACATCTCATAGCCACCGTTGAGTCTATGGTGCAGTGCTGAGTCTATGGTGTAGTGTTGAGTCCATAGTGCAGTGTTGAGTCTATGGTGCAAAGTTGAGTCTATGGTGCAGTGTTGAGACTATGGTGCAGTGTTGAGACTATGGTGCAGTGTTGAGTCTATGGTGCAGTGTTGAGTCTATGGTGCAGTGTTGAGTCTATGGTGGCAGTGTTGAGTCTATGGTGCAGTGTTGAGTCTATGGAGCAGTGTTGAGTCTATGGGCAGTGTTGAGTCTATGGTGCAGTGTTGAGTCTATGGGTAGTGTTGAGTCTATGGTGCAGTGTTGAGTCTATGGTGCAGTGTTGAGTCTATGGGGCAGTGCTGTGTCTATGGTGCAGTGTTGAGTCTATGGTGCAGTGCTGAGTCTATGGTGCAGTGTTGAGTCTATGGTGCAGTGTTGAGTCTATGGTGCAGTGTTGAGTCTATGGGCAGTGTTGAGTCTATGGTGCAGTGTTGAGTGTATGGTGCAGTGTTGAGTCTATGGTGCAGTGCTGAGTCTATGGGTAGTGTTGAGTCTATGGGCAGTGTTGAGTCTATGGGCAGTGTTGAGTCTATGGATCGTGCTGAGTCTATGGAGCAGTGTTGAGTCTATGGAGCAGTGTTGAGTCTATGGTGCAGTGTTGAGTCTATGGTGCAGTGCTGAGTCTATGGGCAGTGCTGAGTCTACGGTGCAGTGTTGAGTCTACGGCGCAGTGTTGAGTCCATGGTGCAGTGATGAGTCTATGGTGCAGTGTTAAGTCCATGTGCAGTGTTGAGTCTATGGTGCAGTGTTGAGTCTATGGGCAGTGTTGAGTCTATGGGCAGTGTTGAGTCTATGGTGCAGTGTTGAGTCTATGGAGCAGTGTTGAGTCTATGGTGCAGTGTTGAGTCTATGGGCAGTGTTGAGTCTATGGGCAGTGTTGAGTCTATGGTGCAGTGTTGAGTCTATGGAGCAGTGTTGAGTCTATGGTGCAGTGATGAGTCTATGGAGCAGTGTTGAGTCTATGGTGCAGTGTTGAGTCTATGGTGCAGTGTTGAGTCTATGGTGCAGTGTTGAGTCTATGGGTAGTGTTGAGTCTATGGAGCAGTGTTGAGTCTATGGTGCAGTGATGAGTCTATGGGCAGTGTTGAGTCTATGGTGCAGTGTTGAGTCTATGGAGCAGTGTTGAGTCTATGGGTAGTGTTGAGTCTATGGAGCAGTGTTGAGTCTATGGTGCAGTGTTGAGTCTATGGGCAGTGCTGAGTCTATGGGTGGCAATGTTGAGTCTGTGGTGCAGTGTTGAGTCTATGGAGCAGTGTTGAGTCCATGGTACAGTGTTGAGTCCATGGTGCAGTGTTGAGTCTATGGTGCAGTGATGAGTCTATGGGCAGTGTTGAGTCTATGGTGCAGTGTTGAGTCTATGGTGGCAGTGTTGAGTCTATGGTGCAGTGTTGAGTCTATGGTGCAGTGTTGAGTCTATGGTGCAGTGCTGAGTCTATGAAGCAGTGATGAGTCTATGGGCAGTGTTGAGTCTATGGTGCAGTGTTGAGTCTATGGTGGCAGTGTTGAGTCTATGGTGCAGTGATGAGTCTATGGAGCAGTGTTGAGTCTATGGGTAGTGTTGAGTCTATGGAGCAGTGTTGAGTCTATGGGCAGTGCTGAGTCTATGGGTGGCAATGTTGAGTCTGTGGTGCAGTGTTGAGTCTATGGAGCAGTGTTGAGTCCATGGTGCAGTGTTGAGTCCATGGTGCAGTGTTGAGTCTATGGTGCAGTGATGAGTCTATGGGCAGTGTTGAGTCTATGGTGCAGTGTTGAGTCTATGGTGGCAGTGTTGAGTCTATGGTGCAGTGTTGAGTCTATGGTGCAGTGTTGAGTCTATGGGCAGTGTTGAGTCTATGGTGCAATGTTGAGTCTATGGTGCAGTGTTGAGTCTATGGGCAGTGCTGAGTCTATGGTGCAGTGTTGAGTCTATGGTGCAGTGTTGAGTCTATGGGCAGTGCTGAGTCTATGGTGCAGTGTTGAGTCTATGGTGCAGTGTTGAGTCTATGGGCAGTGTTGAGTCTATGGGCAGTGTTGAGTCTATGGTGCAGTGTTGAGTCTATGGTGCAGTGTTGAGTCTATGGTGCAGTGATGAGTCTATGGAGCAGTGTTGAGTCCATGGTGCAGTGTTGAGTCTATGGGCAGTGTTGAGCCAATGGGCAGTGCTGAGTATATGGGTGGCAGTGTTGAGTCTATGGTGCAGTGATGAGTCTATGGTGGCAGTGTTGAGTCTATGGTGCAGTGTTGAGTCTATGGGCAGTGTTGAGTCTATGGTGCAATGTTGAGTCTATGGTGCAGTGTTGAGTCTATGGGCAGTGCTGAGTCTATGGTGGCAGTGTTGAGTCTATGGTGCAGTGTTGAGTCTATGGTGCAGTGTTGAGTCAATGGGCAGTGCTGAGTCTATGGGTGGCAATGTTGAGTCTATGGTGCAGTGTTGAGTCTATGGGTAGTGTTGAGTCTATGGTGCAGTGCTGAGTCTATGGTGCAGTGCTGAGTCTATGGTGCAGTGTTGAGTCAATGGTGCAGTGCTGAGTCTATGGGTAGTGTTGAGTCTATGGGCAGTGTTGAGTCTATGGTGCAGTGCTGAGTCTATGGGCAGTGTTGAGTCTATGGGCAGTGTTGAGTCTATGGTGCAATGTTGAGTCTATGGTGCAGTGTTGAGTCTATGGGCAGTGCTGAGTCTATGGTGCAGTGTTGAGTCTATGGGCAGTGCTGAGTCTATGGTGCAGTGTTGAGTCTATGGTGCATTGTTGAGTCTATGGTGCAGTGCTGAGTCTATGGGCAGTGCTGAGTCTACGGTGCAGTGTTGAGTCTATGGTGCAGTGTTGAGTCCATGGTGCAGTGATGAGTCTATGGAGCAGTGTTGAGTCTATGGGTAGCAGTGTTGAGTCTATGGGTAGTGTTGAGTCTATGGTGCAGTGATGAGTCTACGGTGCAGTGTTGAGTCCACGGTGCAGTGATGAGTCTATGGAGCAGTGTTGAGTCTATGGGTAGCAGTGTTGAGTCTATGGGTAGTGTTGAGTCTATGGTGCAGTGATGAGTCTATGGAGCAGTATTGAGTCTATGGGCAGTGTTGAGTCTATGGGCAGTGTTGAGTCTATGGAGCAGTGTTGAGTCTATGGAGCAGTGTTGAGTCTATGGTGCAGTGTTGAGTCTATGGTGCAGTGTTGAGTCTATGGGCAGTGTTGAGTCTATGGGTAGCAGTGTTGAGTCTATGGTGCAGTGTTGAGTCTATGGGCAGTGTTGAGTCTATGGGCAGTGTTGAGTCTATGGAGCAGTGTTGAGTCTATGGAGCAGTGTTGAGTCTATGGTGCAGTGTTGAGTCTATGGTGCAGTGTTGAGTCTATGGGCAGTGTTGAGTCTATGGTGCAGTGTTGAGTCTATGGGTAGTGTTGAGTCTATGATGCAGTGTTGAGTCTATGGTGCAGTGTTGAGTGTATGGGCAATGTTGAGACTATGGTGCAGTGTTGAGTCTATGGGCAGTGTTGAGTCTATGGGTAGTGTTGAGTCTATGGTGTAGTGATGAGTCTATGGAGCAGTGTTGAGTCTATGGGCAGTGTTGAGTCTATGGTGCAGTGTTGAGTCAATGGGCAGTGCTGAGTCTATGGGTGGCAATGTTGAGTCTATGGGCAGTGTTGAGTCTATGGGTAGCAGTGTTGAGTCTATGGTGCAGTATGTGTGCATGTTGAACTTCTTTCGCACCGTACGTAGCCAACCGCGCTAATTGGAGGTGCCGGGGAAGGACGACAAACTAAACACAAGAATCAGTTCGAGCGAAATGAGTTTGTCAATCTAGACGATGACCATCTTAAAGTGCATGGCTCCCATTGGCTTCCTGATATCGGATGGAAGAAACGTTCCAGACGACCACGGAAAGCGCCGCGCGACGATGGTTCACAGACACACAAACAAAGACAAAGATCCCCCATATAGCCTTAACAGACTGTAGGGGCAAGTGCTGTTAGCGAGCACCTATGAAGGCCGGAACGGTACACGAGGGGGTGGGTGGCCAGCACCACGCCCGAACGCCTTTATCTCCCCAGTGGCAATGTTTACTGCACACCGCTACACCAGGTACTCATTTGAGGCTGAGTCGACCTAGGGGAGGCCCGGGACCGGTTCAGATAATCGTCACCGGTGTTGGTGGCCGTGAGCGGGAATCGAACCCGGGTCGCCAGGTTCATAGCGCAGCGTAGCGCTAACCGCTACACACACACACACAGACACACACAGACACACACACACAACAACAACAACAACCGCCATTCACCACTAAGTGGCCACGTGAAGTGTCGAACGCCCGCTGGCAGGAGGTCAACAGGGCAGACCCAGCAGGTGCCACGGGTCGACTGACTGAGATGACTGAGATGACTGGCTGATGCACCACCTGTGCCCCCTACTGTGTCAACCTGCTGTGCTTTAGCCACCCGGCGCTCCGCTCGTTGTTTTGAGCGTCGCTCCTCCGCCCTCCGTTGTTGTTGGAGGGCGACTGCCTCCAACTGCCCAGTAGCAGCATCCTTCACGAGCCTCCTCCACAGAGGCCGATCTTGACACCACTGGTACCAGTCATCCGCAAATCCACTCAGCTCCACGTCCTCCTGTACCACATCACTCCATCTCTTCTCTAGCCCGTGCCGCGCTCGTTTAGCCCCCTCTATCCGGCCGAACAAAAGCTGTTTCGGCATGCGGTGGCTGGGCATGCGGGCTACATGACCCAGCCAATGCAGGCTTGCCTGCCGGAGGAGCTCACCGATGGGACCTTGCCCAGATCTTTCAAAGATTTGTGAGCTCCTCACACAATCCAGCCTGGTTAAACCCAGGATGGATCGTAGGCAGGCCAGCCTAAATGTTTCTAACCGGCGAAGATGTTCCATTTGGGGGGTCCACGTTTCGCTAGCGTAGAGAAGGGACGGAATGACCGTGGCCGAGAAGACCTGAAGCTTAGTGCGGAGCGACAGACCAGGTAGCTTCCACACAGCGTTACGCAACCGATGAAAAGATATTTCCGCTCGACTGATTCGGAGTGAGACCTCTGCTGTTAAACTGGAGCCGGCCATAAGCACACTGCCCAGGTATGGGAAACTCTCCACTCTCTCCACAACTGCCCCATCACCGATTGGGAGATGTGGGGGTGGAGTGTCCGATGGTACAAAATACCCAGGCAGGTGCTTAGTTTTGGTGGGGCTGATGGTAAGGCCCCACCTCTTAGTTGCACGCTCCAGTCTCAACAGCAGCGTCTCCAACTCCTCCTCTGAATGAGCAGCTATTACTAAATCATCGGCATACATAACGTGGTTGAGCAATAGGGAGCCATCTCTTGACCGCACCCGGGCATCGATCAGCCTCCCATTATATCTGTACCATACGGAGATTCCCCGGGTACAGCTATTTAAGGCTTCACGAACTACGTGGTCAAAATAGATGTTAAATAATGTGGGAGCCAGAGGACATCCCTGTCGCACCCCAAGGTGTACAGGGAATGGCTCTGACTCGCGGCCACGTAGTTTTACCCGGGCCCGCTCACCATCATGAAGGTCTTTAATGATCGTGAGCAGAGGGTCAGGTACTCCAAAAGCACGAAGAACAACCCAGAGCCCAGGCCTACTGATGGTATCACAGGCCTTGACCAGGCATATAAAGCAGAGATGTAGGTCTTGCTGGAATTCCCTACACCTCTGCTGTAGCAGACGGACAGAAAATATAGCATCTGTGCAGGACCGCCCTTTCCTGAAACCGCATTGGGGCTCCGCAAGCCTCTCCTCAGCGTGCCTGGCAAGGCGATGTTGAATAATCCTTGCCAGGACCTTTCCTGGCACACTGAGGAGTGAGATGCCCCTGTAGTTGTTACAGTCTGTGCGGTCCCCCTTCTTAAAGAGGGGGACCACCAGGGCATCCTTCCAATCCTGCGGAACCCGTCCAGTGGTCCAGACTGTTGTTATGATGTCATATAGGGCAGTCTGTGCACAAACGCCACCCTCCCTCAGCATTTCGCTTGGGAGATTATCTCTGCCCGGTGCCTTTCCTGGTCTCAGGCTCTGGGTCGCCTTCAGTACTTCCTCAACAGATGGCACCTCAGCCAGCCACTCACAGGGGGTGACTTCTTCCAATATTTGAGGCACCGCAGCCTCAGCAGGGTCATCCCCACTTTGTGCCATGATGTTTTCCAGGCTGAGGGATTTGCCCTCCCTCAGGACCTCACAGAAATGCTCAGCAAATCTTCAAACTTGTTCCTGGGGGTCAGAGATTGGATCACCATTCTTTCCCCTAATGATGTTAATAGGTGTGGCACTGCAGGTAACTTTTTGATGGAGTTAAATAGAGATTTGTGATCACGGGCCACTGAGGCAGACTCCATCTCCTCAGCAACCCACGACCACCAGCCATCCTTGCAGCGCCTCACGGCTCTCCGAACCTCCGAGCGAAGGCTGCGGTAAGCCTCCTCATTCTCTGACGTGAGATTCTGTAGCCGATGACAGTGGGCCTGTCACATTTTCTCAACCATCCTGAACACCTCCTCTGTCAGCCAGGGTCTCTGGGGAGGTCTGTACCGCGTACCCAAAGCAGCCATTGCAGCTGCATGAGTCACAGTCCTAAACCTCGCCCATTTACCCTCGACATCAGGAGGAGTGGGGGACGATGCCAATCCCAGCCGCAAGCGACGATGAAATTCTCGCTTGCAACTTTCATCAGATAACTGAGACCAGGCCACTTTAGGTTGGAATGGGGTCCTGGGTGTACACCCACCACCGGAGTGGAAGAATGGCAGGCGCATCTTACAGATGACTAGTCGATGGTCAGTGGGCTGATCAGCTCCACGGTAGGTCCTGGTGTCAAGAACATGGGCTCGCATTCGCTGGTCTGTTACTATGTAGTCCAGATGTTCTTGCTTGGACCCGGCCTGCATCCATGATGTTGTGTGGATGTGCCGATGCCAGAACAGCGTGTTGGTAATTACAAGCCCATGGGCTGCACAAAAATCTTGCAGCCTCCTGCCGTTGTTATTGAGCTGATCTGGCCCATGCCCTCCAATCACTGCAGACCAGGTGCCAGCATCATGGCCAACTCGGGCATTGAAGTCACCCAACAAGATGACTATCCCGAGGGGCCACTTTAGCCAGCACCTGTGACAGGTCATAGAAGGCATCTGACTCATCGGCTTTGCCTGCATCCCTCCACGGATGTTCATCTTCGGTGGGGGCATAAGTAACCACGACCACCACTCCTCGCCTCCGGTTGATGGGAAGGCGAGCCCAAAGTAGCCCGGGGCTTACAGCTTCCCACACCTCACCGCCACGCTCCCACGCCCCCTTCATTCTTTTGTTCAAAAGACCCACACCCTGTTGTTTGGCAGTCTGCTGCCCCGAGTAGAGGACCGTCCACCCCTCACGGTGGCAGGAGCCAGAGCCGGTCCACCGGACCTCCTGAATGCCGCAGAGATCCAGGCGGTACCGGTCCAGCTCCCGACGGAGGAGTGGGCAGCCTCTCTCCTCCACAGTGAGCGTTCGCACATTCCCACGTGGCCACACGAAGTGGCTTTTCGTTGTTTCTGGAGGAGCCCCCGAGGGTAGAGAGATTCAATCTCCTGCCTCCGCCAATTGGGGTTTGGCCAGGAGACGTCATAGACGCCTGTCCCCCCCGGGGCCTCCGGCACAAGCTTATTAGTTACATATTTCAGTTTAACTCGTGGTTTCGTGGTAATTAATTGAAGGTGGAGGGGTTACCAGCCCCTCGCACCCGTCCAGAGCCCCTGTTTAGCCCCTGTGGTGGTCACAGACGCCATGGGGGGAGGAGCCAATCGGAATTGGCTCCTCCCCCCATGGCACGGCCGACTACAGCGATACCATCACCATCATCATCACAATCACCACCACCATTATCATCATCACCATCATCATCACCATCACCATCATCACCATCATCACCACCACCATTATCATCATCACCACCATCACCACCACCATCACCACCACCACCATGACACACACAGAGACGTAAATCCTTGGGACTTTAATTCTCATTGTTAAATGTTGTTGTTGTTGTGGCTGTGTTTGTCTGTGTGTGTGTCTGTATGTATGTATATGTGTGTATGTCTGGATGCCTGTCTGTTTCTGTGTGTATGTCTGTGTATGTCTGTAGGAGGAGGTGAGTGAGTGGGTGAGTGAGTGAGTGGGTGAGTGAGTGAGTGAGTGGGTGAGTGGGTAAGCGAGTGGGTTAATGGGTGAGTAGGTGAGTCAGTGAGTCAGTGAGTGAGTGGCAGACTGAGTGGGTGAGTGGGTAAGTGAGTGACTGAGTGACTGAGTGGGTGAGTGGGTGAGTGAGTGACTGACTGACTGAGTGACTGAGTGACTGACTGACTGTGTGAGTGACTGAGTGACTGAGTGACTGACTGAGTGAGTGACTAACTGAGTGACTGACTGAGTGACTGCGTGACTGACTGACTGAGCGAGTGACTCGTCAGTCGATGTACTGGGATAGCCAGCGGAATCCTTCCCCGTAGCCCTGACGCTTGAGCACGGAGCACATAAACACCTCAAGTGGACGCGCATTCAGATCCTTCGCTGGCACGGAACCCTGGAAGGGGTCACAGAAGTACAGTCAGTCACTCACTCAGTCACTCAGTCAGTCACTCGGTCAGTCACTCGGTCAGTCACTCAGTCAGTCACTCAGTCAGTCAGTCACTCAGTCAGTCAGTCACTCAGTCAGTCAGTCACTCAGTCAGTCAGTCACTCAGTCAGTCAGTCACTCAGTCAGTCAGTCACTCAGTCAGTCACTCAGTCAGTCACTCAGTCACTCAGTCAGTCAGTCAGTCACTCACTCACCCACTCACTCACCCACCCACCCACCACTCACCCACCACTCACCCACTCACCCACCACTCACCCACCACTCACCCACTCACTCACCCACCCACCCACTCACCCACCCTCTCACTCACCCACTCACCCACTCTCCCACCCACCCACCACTCACCCACCCACCCACTCACTCACTCACTCACCCTCCCACCCACTCACTCACCCTCCCACCCACCCACTCACCCACCCACTCACCCACCCACCCACTCACCCACCCACCCACCCCCCCACCGACCCACCCACTCACTCACCCCCCCACCCACCCACCCTCCCACCCATTCACCCACCCACCCTCCCACCCACCTTCCCCGTAGTTTGTCCAGAGAGTCCGAACTCGTCTCTGAATCGCTGCTCGCTGACTGCCTCAGGTCTGTCGATTTTGTTTCCCAGCACCAGGATGGGCACGTTGGAGATGGACTCGTCCATCATCAACGCCTGGGGGAGGGGTGGAGAGGTGGACCAGTCCATTATCAACACCTAGAGGGGGTGGACTCGTCCATCATCAACGCCTGGGGGAGGGGTGGAGAGGTGGACCAGTCCATTATCAACACCTAGAAGGGGTGGACCAGTCCATTATCATCACCTAGAGAGACGTGGACCAGTCCATTGTCATCACCTAGAGAGACGTGGACCAGTCCATTATTATCACCTAGAGAGAGAGATGTGGACCAGTCCATCATCAACGCCTGGAGGAGGGGTGGAGAGGTGGACCAGTCCATTATCATCACCAAGACAGGGGTGGACCAGACAATTATCATCACCTAGACGGGGGTGGACCAGTCCATTATCATCACCTAGAGAGACGTGGACCAGTCCATTGTCATCACCTAGAGAGACGTGGACCAGTCCATTGTCATCACCTAGAGAGAGAGATGTGGACCAGTCCATCATCAACGCCTGGAGGAGGGGTGGAGAGGTGGACCAGTCCATTATCATCACCAAGACAGGGGTGGACCAGTCAATTATCATCACCTAGACGGGGGTGGACCAGTCCATTATCATCACCTAGAGAGACGTGGACCAGTCCATTATCATCACCTAGAGAGGAGGGGTGGACCAGTCCATTATCATCACCTAGAGAGGAGGGGTGGACCAGTCCATTATCATCACCTGGGGGAGGGGTGGAGAGGTGGACCAGTCCATTATCATCACCTAGAGAGGGTGGACTCGTCCATCATCAACGCCTGGGGGAGGGGTGGAGAGGTGGACCAGTCCATTATCACCTAGAGAGAGATGTGGACCAGTCCATTATCATCACCTAGAGAGACGTGGACCAGTCCATTATCATCACCTAGAGAGAGAGAGACGTGGACCAGTCCATCATCAACACCTGGGGGAGGGGTGGAGAGGTGGACCAGTCCATTATCATCACCTAGACGGGGGTGGACCAGTCCATTATCATCACCTAGAGAGACGTGGACCAGTCCATTATCATCACCTAGAGAGAGAGACGTGGACCAGTCCATTATCAACACCTAGAGAGGGGGTGGACTCGTCCATCATCAACGCCTGGGGGAGGGGTGGAGAGGTGGACCAGTCCATTATCATCACCTAGAGAGACGTGGACCAGTCCATTATCAACACCTAGAGAGGGTGGACCAGTCCATTATCATCACCTAGCGAGACGTGGACCAGTCCATTATCATCACCTAGAGGGGGTGGACCAGTCCATTATCATCACCTAGAGAGACGTGGACCAGTCCATTATCATCACCTCGAGGTGGACCAGTCAATTATCACCACCTAGAGAGGGGGGTGGACTCATCCATCATCAACGCCTGGGGGAGGGGTGGAGAGGTGGACCAGTCCATTATCATCACCTAGACGGGGGTGGACCAGTCCATTATCATCACCTAGAGAGACGTGCACCAGTCCATTATCATCACCTAGAGAGAGAGACGTGGACCACTCCATTATCATCACCTAGAGAGAGGGTGGACTCGTCCATCATCAACACCTGGGGGAGGGGTGGAGAGGTGGACCAGTCCACTATCACCTAGAGAGAGAGAGACGTGGACCAGTCCATCATCAACGCCTGGGGGAGGGGTGGAGAGGTGGACCAGTCCATTATCATCACCTAGACGGGGGTGGACCAGTCAATTATCATCACCTAGAGAGACGTGGACCAGTCCATTATCATCACCTAGAGAGACGTGGACCAGTCCATTATCATCACCTAGAGAGACGTGGACCAGTCCATTATCATCACCTAGAGAGACGTGGACCAGTCCATTATCATCACCTAGACGGGGGTGGACCAGTCAATTATCATCACCTAGAGAGACGTGGACCAGTCCATTATCATCACCTAGAGAGACGTGGACCAGTCCATTATCATCACCTAGAGAGGGGTGGACCAGTCCATTATCATCACCTAGAGAGACATGGACCAGTTCATTATCATCACCTAGAGAGACGTGGACCAGTCCATTATAATCACCTAGAGAGGGGTGGACCAGTCCATTATCATCACCTAGAGAGACGTGGACCAGTCCATTATCATCACCTAGAGAGACGTGGACCAGTCCATTATCATCACCTAGAGAGACGTGGACCAGTCCATTATCATCACCTAGAGAGAGAGACGTGGACCAGTCCATTATCATCACCTAGACGGGGGTGGACTCGTCCATCATCAACACCTGGGGGAGGGGTGGAGAGGTGGACCAGTCCATTATCATCACCTAGAGAGACGTGGACCAGTCCATTATCATCACCTAGAGAGACGTGGACCAGTCCATTATCATCACCTAGAGAGACGTGGACCAGTCCATTATCATCACCTAGAGAGACGTGGACCAATCCATTATCATCACCTAGAGAGACGTGGACCAGTCCATTATCATCACCTAGAGAGGGGTGGACCAGTCCATTATCATCACCAAGAGAGACGTGGACCAGTCCATTATCATCACCTAGAGAGAGAGACGTGGACCAGTCCATTATCATCACCTAGACGGGGGTGGACTCGTCCATCATCAACACCTGGGGGAGGGGTGGAGAGGTGGACCAGTCCATTATCAACACCTAGAGAGGTGGTGGACCAGTCCATTATCATCACCGAGAGGGGTGGACCAGTCCATTATCATCACCTAGAGAGACGTGGACCAGTCAATTACCATCACCTAAAGAGGGGGTGGACCAGTCCATTATCATCACCTAGAGAGGGGGTGGACTAGTCCATCATCAACACCTGGGGGAGGGGTGGAGAGGTGGACCAGTCCATTATCATCACCTAGAGAGAGACGTGGACCAGTCCATCATCAACACCTGGGGGAGGGGTGGAGAGGTGGACCAGTCCATTATCAACACCTAGAGGGGGTGACCAGTCCATTATCATCACCTAGAGAGACATGTGAGTGAGTGACTGAGTGACTGACTGAGTGAGTGATTCAGTGAGTGACTGAGTGAGTGAGTGACTGAGTGAGTGACTGAGGTTGTGACTGGCTGAGTGACTGTGACTGACTGAGTGAGTGGCTGAGTGAGTGGCTGAGTGAGTGGCTGAGTGAGTGAGTGACTGAGTGAGTAACTGAGTGAGTAACTGAGTGACTGAGTGACGGAGTGACTGAGTGAGTGACTGAGCGAGTGACTGAGTGAGTGACTGAGTGAATGAGTGAGTGACTGAGTGAGTGACTGAGTGACTGACTGAGTGACTGACTGACTGAGTGACTGAGTGAGTGAGTGACTGAATGAGCGACTGAGTGACTGAGTGAGTGAGTGGGTGACTGAGTGAGTGACTGAGTGAGTGCCTGACTGAGTGACTGACTGAGTGACTGAGTGAGTGACTGAGTGACTGAGTGAGTGACTGAGTGAGTGACTGAGTGACTGAGTGAGTGACTGAGTGAGTGACTGAGCGAGTGACTGAGTGACTGGCTGAGTGACTGAGTGACTGACTGAGTGACTGACTGAGTGACTGACTGAGTGACTGAGTGAGTGACTGAGTGACTGAGTGACTGACTGAGTTATTTAGTGAGTGACTGAGCGAGTGACTGAGCGAGTGACTGAGCGAGTGGGTGAGCGGGTGAGTGAGTGGGTGAGTGACTGAGTGACTGAGTGAGTGACTGACTGAGTGACTGAGTGAGTAACTGAGCGAGTGACTGACTGACTGAGTGACCGAGTGAGTGACTGACTAAGTGAGTGACTGAGTGAGTGACTGACTGAGTGACTGACTAAGTGACTGAGTGAGTGACTGAGTGACTGAGTGGGTGACTAAGTGAGTGAGTGACTGAGTGACTGACTGAGTGACTGAGTGAGTGACTGAGTGTGTGAGTGAGTGAGTGACTGAGTGAGTGACTGAGTGAGTGACTGACTGAGTGACTGAGTGAGTGACTGACTGAGTGACTGACTGAGTGACTGACTGAGTGACTGAGTGACTGACTGAGTGACTGACTGAGTGACCGACTGAGTGACTGAGTGAGTGACTGAGTGAGTGATTGAGTGACTGAGTGACCGACTGAGTGACTGAGTGAGTGACTGAGTGAGTGATTGAGTGACTGAGTGACTGACTGAGTGACTGAGTGAGTGACTGAGTGACTGAGTGACTGAGTGGGTGACTAAGTGACTGACTGAGTGACTGACTGAGTGACTGACTGAGTGACTGAGTGACTGACTGAGTGACTGACTGAGTGGGTGACTAAGTGACTGACTGAGTGACTGAGTGACTGACTGAGTGAGTGACTGAGTGAGTGACTGAGTGACTGACTGAGTGACTGAGTGAGTGACTGAGTGACTGACTGAGTGACTGACTGAGTGACTGAGTGAGTGACTGAGTGACTGACTGAGTGAGTGACTGAGTGAGTGACTGAGTGACTAATTGAGTGACTGACCGCTAACTCGTCACGACTTTCGTGGAGGCGTGAGAGGTCCGCACAGTCCACCAGGAACACGACAGCGTTGATGGCCGGGAGATAGTTCCTCCAGACACGGCGAGCTACTCACACAGAGACACACACAGATAGACACACATACAGTTAGACACACAGTTATACACACAAACACACACACACAGTTATACACACACACACAGACACACACACACACACACAGACACACACACACAGTTAGACACACACACACAGACACACAGAGACACACACACACACACAGTTAGACACACACACAGTTAGACACACACACAGACACAGTCCACCAGGAACACGACAGCGTTGATGGCCGGGAGATAGTTCCTCCAGACACGGCGAGCTACTCACACAGTTAGACACACACAGTTAGACACACACAGTTAGACACACAGATAGACACACAGATAGACACACACAGAGAGACACACAGATAGACACACACACACAGTTAGACACACACACAGACACACACACACAGACACAGTCCACCAGGAACACGACAGCGTTGATGGCCGGGAGATAGTTCCTCCAGACACGGCGAGCTACTCACACAGAGACACACACAGATAGACACACATACAGTTAGACACACAGTTATACACACAAACACACACACACAGTTATACACACACACACAGACACACACACACACACACAGACACACACACACAGTTAGACACACACACACAGACACACAGAGACACACACACACACAGTTAGACACACACACAGTTAGACACACACACAGACACAGTCCACCAGGAACACGACAGCGTTGATGGCCGGGAGATAGTTCCTCCAGACACGGCGAGCTACTCACACAGTTAGACACACACAGTTAGACACACACAGTTAGACACACAGATAGACACACAGATAGACACACACAGAGAGACACACAGATAGACACACACACACAGTTAGACACACACACAGACACACACACACAGACACAGTCCACCAGGAACACGACAGCGTTGATGGCCGGGAGATAGTTCCTCCAGACACGGCGAGCTACTCACACAGAGACACACACAGATAGACACACATACAGTTAGACACACAGTTATACACACAAACACACACACACAGTTATACACACACACACAGACACACACACACACACACAGACACACACACACAGTTAGACACACACACACAGACACACAGAGACACACACACACACAGTTAGACACACACACAGTTAGACACACACACAGACACAGTCCACCAGGAACACGACAGCGTTGATGGCCGGGAGATAGTTCCTCCAGACACGGCGAGCTACTCACACACACAGAGACACACACACAGATAGACACACACAGTTAGACACACAGATAGACACACAGATAGACACACACAGAGAGACACACAGATAGACACACACACAGTTAGACACACACACAGACACACACACACAGTGACACACACACAGTTAGAAACACACACAGTTAGACACACACACAGTTAGACACACAGATAGACACACACAGACACACACACACAGACACACACACAGACACACACAGACAGTTAGACACACACACAGACACAGTCCACCAGGAACACGACAGCGTTGATGGCCGGGAGATAGTTCCTCCAGACACGGCGAGCTACTCACACACACAGAGAGACACGCAGATAGACACACACACACACAGTTAGACACACACACACAGAGACACACACACACAGACACACACAGAGACACACACACACACACAGAGACACACACAGTTAGACACACACACACAGTTAGACACACACACACAGTTAGACACACACACACAGTTAGACACACACAGTTAGACACACACACAGTTAGACACACACAGAGATAGACACACACAGAGATACACACACACAGAGACACACACACACATAGAGACACACACACAGACAATTAGACACACACACAGACACAGTCCACCAGGAACACGACAGCGTTGATGGCCGGGAGGTAGTTCCTCCAGACACGGCGAGCTACTCACACAGTTAGACACACACACAGATAGACACACAGATATACACACACACAGATAGACACACACACAGACACACACACACAGTTAGACACAGACACACACACACAGTTAGACACACACACACAGACACACACACACACAGTTAGACACACACAGTTAGACACACACACACAGTTAGACACACACACAGTGACACACACAGACACACAGACACACACACACAGTTAAACACACAGTTAGACACACACAGACACACACACAGTTAGACACACACAGTTAGACACACACACACAGTTAGACACACACACACAGTTAGACACACACACAGTTAGACACACACAGACACACACAGACACACACACAGTTAGACACACAGACACAGTTAGACACACACACAGTTAGACACACACAGATAGACACCCACAGAGACACACACACACAGTTAGACACACACACAGTTAGACACACACAGACACACACAGTTAGACACACACACACACAGACACAGTCCACCAGGAACACGACAGCGTTGATGGCCGGGAGATAGTTCCTCCAGACACGGCGAGCTACTCACACAGTTAGACACACACACAGATAGACACACACACAGTTAGACACACAGAGACACACACACACACACAGAGACACACACACACACACACAGACACACACACACAGACACACACAGACACACACACACAGACACACAGACACACACACACACAGAGACACACACACACACAGACACACACACACAGACACACACAGACACACAGACACACACAGACAGACACACAGAGACACACACATACACAGTTCGACACACACACACAAAGACACACACACAGTTAGACACACACACACAAAGACACACACACAGTTAGACACACACACACAGAGACACACACACACACACAGAGACACACACACACACACAGAGACACACACACACATAGACACACACACACACACACAGAGACACACACAGTTAGACACACACACACACAGACACAGTCCACCAGGAACACGACAGCGTTGATGGTCGGGAGGTAGTTCCTCCAGACACGGCGAGCTACTCACACACAGACAGTTAGACACACACAGTTAGACACACAGATAGACACACACACACAGTTAGACACACAGATACACGCAGATAGACACACACACAGTTAGACACACACAGAGATACACACAGACACACACACACACAGACACACACAGACACACACATACACAGATAGACACACAGACACACACATACAGAGATAGATCTTGTGGATGGAACCCGTGACCTCCTGAGTACCTGGTGAGGTAGTCAACATCTCAACTAGCCACCAACTCACCTTGTGCATGTCCGCCCAGGTCAAAGGTCGTGAACGTCATCCCGGCAATAGTCAACTCCTCAGAAGCTGTGGGGTTGGAAAACGGTGGAGGGTGAGAGAGTGGGTGAGTGAATTAGTGGTGAAAGGGGTGGGTGGGTGAGTGAGTGAGTGGGTGAGTGAGTGAGTGGGTGGGTGAGTGAGTGAGTGGGTGAGTGAGTGAGTGGGTGGGTGAGTGAGTGAGTGGGTGAGTGAGTGGGTGAGTGGGTGAGTGGGCGAGTGAGTGGGTGAGTGGGTGAGAGAGTGGGTGAGTGAGTGAGAGAGTGGGTGAGTGAATGAGTGGTGAAAGGGGTGGGTGGGTGAGTGAGTTAGTGGGTGAGTGGGTGAGTGGGTGAATGAGTGGGTGAGTTAGTGGGTGAGTGGGTGAGTGAGTGAGAGAGTGAGTGAATGAGTGGGTGAGTGGGTGAGTGAGTGGGTGAGTGGGTGAGAGAGTGGGTGAGAGAGTGGGTGAGTGAGTGAGAGAGTGGGTGAGTGAGTGAGTGGGTGGGTGAGTGAGTGGTGACAGGGGTGAGTGGGTGAGTGAGCGGGTGAGTGAGTGGGTGAGTGAGAGAGTGGGTGAGTGAATGAGTGGTGAAAGGGGTGGGTGGGTGAGTGAGTTAGTGGGTGAGTGGGTGAGTGGATGAATGAGTGGGTGAGTTAGTGGGTGAGTGGGTGAGTGAGTGAGAGAGTGAGTGAATGAGTGGGTGAGTGGGTGAGTGAGTGGGTGAGTGGGTGAGAGAGTGGGTGAGTGAGTGAGAGAGTGGGTGAGTGAGTGAGTGAGTGGGTGGGTGGGTGAGTGAGTGGTGACAGGGGTGAGTGGGTGAGTGAGCGGGTGAGTGAGTGAGTGAGTGGGTGAGTGAGAGAGTGGGTGAGTGAATGAGTGGTGAAAGGGGTGGGTGGGTGAGTGAGTTAGTGGGTGAGTGGGTGAGTGAGTGAGAGAGTGGGTGAGTGGGTGAGTGAGTGAGAGAGTGAGTGAATGAGTGGGTGAGTGGGTGAGTGAGTGGGTGAGTGGGTGAGTGGGTGAGAGAGTGGGTGAGAGAGTGGGTGAGTGAGTGAGAGAGTGGGTGAGTGAGTGAGTGAGTGGGTGGGTGAGTGAGTGGTGAAAGGGGTGAGTGGGTGAGTGAGTGAGTGGGTGAGTGAGTGACTGAGTGAGTGGGTGGGTGGTTGAGTGAGTGAGTGGGTGAGTGAGTGGGTGAGTGAGTGACTGAGTGAGTGGGTGGGTGGTTGAGTGAGTGAGTGGGTGAGTGAGTGGGTGAGTAAGTGGGTGAGTGACTGAGTGAGTGGTGACTGAGTGACTGAGTGAGTGAGTGGGTGAGTGAGTGGGTGAGTGGGTGAGTGAGTGAGTGGGTGAGTGAGTGGGTGAGTGGGTGGGTGAGTGAGTGAGTGGGTTGGTGGTTGAGTGAGTGAGTGTGTGGGTGAGTGAGTGGGTGAGTGACTGAGTGAGTGAGTGGTGAGTGAGTGTGTGGGTGAGTGAATGAGTGTGTGGGTGAGTGAGTGGGTGAGTGACTGAGTGACTGAGTGAGTGACTGAGTGAGTGGGTGAGTGGGTGAGTGGGTGAATAGTGAGTGAGTGAGTGAGTGGGTGGGTGAGTGAGTGAGTGTGTGTGACTGTGGTGAGTGAGTGACTGAGTGTGTGAGTGAGTGTGTGAGTGAGTGGGTGAGTGACTGGGTGACTGGGTGACTGAGTGACTTAGTGACTGAGTGAGTGAGTGTGTGGGTGAGTGACTGAGTGAGTGGGTGAGTGAGTGAGTGACTGAGTGACTGAGTGAGTGAGTGTGTGGGTGAGTGAGTGACTGAGTGACTGAGTGAGTGAGTGACTGAGTGACTGAGTGAGTGGGTGAGTGAGTGACTGAGTGAGTGGGTGAGTGAGTGAGTGAGTGACTGAGTGAGTGACTGAGTGAGTGGGTGAGTGACTGAGTGACTGAGTGAGTGAGTGACTGAGTGACTGAGTGACTGAGGGAGTGGGTGGGTGAGTGACTGAGTGAGTGACTGAGTGAGTGGGTGAGTGACTGAGTGAGTGACTGAGTGACTGAGTGAGTGACTGAGTGACTGAGTGTGTGGGTGTGTGAGTGGGTGACTGAGTGAGTGAGTGACTGAGTGAGTGACTGAGTGAGTGAGTGAGTGACTGAGTGAGTGGGTGAGTGCGTGGGTGAGTGTGTGGGTGACTGAGTGGGTGACTGGGTGACTGAGTGAGTGAGTGGGTGAGTGGTGAGTGACTGAGTGACTGAGTGAGTGGGTGACTGAGTGGGTGAGTGAATGAGTGGTGAAAGGGGTGAGTGGGTGAGTGAGTGACTGAGTGGGTGACTGAGTGGGTGACTGAGTGGGTGACTGAGTGGGTGACTGAGTGATTGAGTGTGTGAGTGAGTGACTGAGTGGGTGACTGAGTGGGTGACTGAGTGGGTGACTGAGTGGGTGACTGAGTGATTGAGTGTGTGAGTGAGTGACTGAGTGGGTGACTGAGTGGGTGAGTGAATGAGTGGGTGACTGAGTGGGTGACTGAGTGGGTGACTGAGTGAGTGGGTGAGTGACTGAGTGGGTGACTCACTAGGGTGGAGTGTGGGTACATGCTGGCCCAGGCGGTCGTCCTTCAGCATGTGAAGAAGTGTCGTCTTCCCAGCATTGTCCAGACCCAGAAACACCAACTTACCAGACTTCTTATACAGACCTTCACACACACAGTGAGACACACACACAGTGACACAGTCACACACACACAGTCACACACACACAGACACAAACACAGACACACACACGGACACATACCGACTCACTCACTCACCCACCCACCAACTCATTCACCCACCTACCCACTCACCCACTCACCGACCCACCCACTCACCCATTTACTCACCCACTCACTCACCCACTCACTCTCCCACCCACCCACTCACCCACCCACTCACCCACCCACTCACCCACCCACTCACCCACCCACTCACTCACTCACCCACACACCCACTCACTCACCCACCCAATCACTCACTCACCCACCCAATCACCCACCCACCCAATCACCCACCCACCCAATCACCCACCCACCCAATCACCCACCCACCCACCCACTCACCCACCCACCCACCCACTCACTCACCCACCCACTCACCCACCCAATCACCCACTCACCCACCCAATCACCCACTCACCCACCCAATCACCCACCCACCCACCCACCCACCCACTCACCCACTCACCCACCCACCCACCCACTCACCCACCCACCCACCCACTCACCCACCCACCCACCCACTCACCCACCCACCCACTCACCCACCCACCCACCCACTCACCCACCCACCCACCCACTCACCCACCCACCCACCCACTCACCCACCCACTCACCCACTCACCCACCCACCCATCCACTCACCCACCCACCCACCCAATCACCCTCTCACTCACCCACGCACCCACCCACTCACTCACTCACCCACCCACCCACTCACTCACCCACCCACTCACCGACCCACTCACCCACCCACTCACCCACCCACTCACCCACCCACTCACCCACCCACTCACCCACTCACTCACCCACCCACCCACTCACCCACCCACTCACCCACCCACTCACTCACCCACCCACTCACCCACCCACTCACTCACCCACCCACTCACTCACCCACCCACTCACTCACCCACCCACTCACTCACCCACTCACTTACCCACCCACTCACCCACTCACTCACTCACTCACCGACTCACTCACTCACGCACCCACTCACTCACGCACCCACTCACCCACCCACTCACCTCACCCACTCACCTCACCCACCCACTCACTCACCCAGAAATTGTAGGACGCTACTGAATCCAGAGGAAATCAAGTCAAATATGAAGGACATGACGAGGCCTGACACAGCAGGGCAGAGAGGGAGACACAGATCTTGACTGGCTGTGGAGAAAACCAGACAACAGAGGGAAATGTTGACTACCTCTCCAGGTACACAGGAGGTCGTGGCTATAGGAGATGTGTGGTGGTGAGTCTGTGGGTCTCTGTGTAGTGGTGAGTCTATGGGTCTCTGTGTAGTGGTGGCGAGTCTATGGATCACTGTGTAGTGGTGAGTCTATGGGTCTCTGTGTGGTGGTGGTGAGTCTATGGGTCTCTGTGTAGTGGTGAGTCTATGGGTCTCTGTGTAGTGGTGGCGAGTCTATGGATCACTGTGTAGTGGTGAGTCTATGGGTCTCTGTGTAGTGATGGTGAGTCTATGGGTCTCTGTGTGGTGGTGAGTCTATGGGTCTCTGTGTAGTGATGGTGAGTCTATGGGTCTCTGTGTGGTGGTGAGTCTATGGGTCTCTGTGTAGTAGTGAGTCTATGGGTCTCTGTGTAGTGGTGAGTCTATGGGTCTCTGTGTAGTGGTGGTGAGTCTATGGGTCTCTGTGTGGTGGTGAGTCTATGGGTCTCTGTGTAGTGGTGGTGAGTCTATGGGTCTCTGTGTGGTGGTGAGTCTATGGGTCTCTGTGTAGTGGTGAGTCTACGGGTCTCTGTGTAGTGGTGGTGAGTCTATGGGTCTCTGTGTAGTGGTGGTGAGTCTATGGGTCTCTGTGTGGTGGTGAGTCTATGTGTCTCTGTGTAGTGGTGGTGAGTCTATGGGTCTCTGTGTAGTGATGAGTCTATGGGTCTCTGTGTAGTGGTGGTGAGTCTATGGGTCTCTGTGTAGTGGTGAGTCTATGGGTCTCTGTGTGGTGGTGAGTCTATGGGTGTCTGTGTGGTGGTGGTGAGTCTATGGGTCTCTGTGTAGTGGTGGTGAGTCTATGGGTCTTAGTGTAGTGGTGAGTCTATGGGTCTCTGTGTGTAGTGGTGAGTCTATGGGTCGCTGTGTAGTGGTGAGTCTATGGGTCTCTGTGTGGTGGTAGTGAGTATATGGGTCTCTGTGTAGTGGTGAGTCTATGGGTCTCTGTGTAGTGGTGGTGAGTCTATGGGTCTCTGTGTAGTGGTGGTGAGTCTATGGGTCACTGTGTAGTGGTGGTGAGTCTATGGGTCTCTGTGTAGTGGTGGTGAGTCTATGGGTCTCTGTGTAGTGGTGAGTCTATGGGTCTCTGTGTAGTGCTGAGTCTATGGGTGTCTGTGTAGTGCTGAGTCTATGGGTCTCTGTGTAGTGGTGAGTCTATGGGTCTCTGTGTGGTGGTGGTGAGTCTATGGGTCTCTGTGTAGTGGTGAGTCTATGGGTCTCTGTGTAGTGGTGAGTCTATGGGTCTCTGTGTAGTGGTGGTGAGTCTATGGGTCTCTGTGTGGTGGGGAGTCTATGGGTCTCTGTGTGGTGGTGGTGAGTCTATGGGTCTCTGTGCAGTGGTGAGTGTATGGGCCTGTGGGTGAGTGGTGAGTCTGTGAGTGAGTCTGTGAGTGAGTCTGTGAGTGAGTGGTGAGTCTGTGAGTGAGTCTGTGAGTGAGTCTGTGAGTGAGTGGTGAGTCTGTGGGTGTGTCTGTGAGTGAGTCTGTGAGTGAGTCTGTGAGTAAGTCTGTGACTGGTGAGTCTGTGAGTGGTGAGTGGTGAGTCTGTGAGTGAGTCTGTGAGTCTGTGAGTGAGTCTGTGAGTGAGTGGTGAGTCTATGAGTCTGTTAGTGAGTCTGTGAGTCTGTGAGTGAGTCTGTGAGTGAGTCTGTGAGTGAGTGGTGAGTGAGTCTGTGAGTGAGTCTGTGAGTGAGTGCTGAGTCTGTGGGTGAGTCTGTGAGTCTGAGTGAGTCTGAGTGAGTCTGTGAGTCTGTGACTGAGTCTGTGAGTGAGTCTGTGTTTCTGTGAGTGAGTCTGTGAGTGAGTCTGTGAGTGAGTGGTGAGTCTGTGGGTGAGTCTGTGAGTGAGTCTGTGAATGAGTCTGTGAGTGAGTCTGTGAGTGGCGAGTCTGTGAGTGAGTCTGTGAGTGAGTCTGTGAGTGAGTCTGTGAGTCTGCGAGTGAGTCTGCGAGTGAGTCTGTGAGTGAGTCTGTGAGTGAGTGGTGAGTGAGTCTGTGAGTCTGTGAGTGAGTCTGTGAGTGAGTGGTGAGTCTGTGGGTGAGTCTGTGAGCGAGTCTGTGAGTCTGAGTGAGTCTGTGAGTCTGTGAGTGAGGAGTGAGTGTGAGTGAGTCTGTGAGTGAGTCTGTGAGTTTGTGACTGAGTGGTGAGTCTGTGAGTGAGTCTGTGAGTGAGTCTGTGAGTGAGTCTGTGAGTGAGTCTGTGAGTCTGTGGGTGAGTCTGTGAGTGAGTGGTGAGTCGATGAGTCTGTGGGTGAGTCTGTGAGTGAGTCCGTGAGTGAGTCTGTGAGTCTGTGGGTGAGTCTGTGAGTGAGTGGTGAGTCTGTGAGTGAGTGATGAGTCTATGAGTCTGTGGGTGAGTCTGTGATTGAGTCTGTGTGAGTCTGTGAGTGAGTCTGTGAGTGAGTCTGTGAGTGAGTCTGTGGGTGAGTCTGTGGGTGAGTCTGTGGGTGAGTCTGAGTGAGTCTGTGAGTGAGTCTGTGAGTGAGTCTGTGAGTGAGTCTGTGAGTGAGTGGTGAGTGAGTGGTGAGTCTGTGAGTGAGTCTGTGGGTGAGTCTGTGAGTGAGTCTGTGAGTGAGTCTGTGAGTGAGTCTGTGAGTGAGTCTGTGAGTGAGTTGTGAGTCTGTGGGTGAGTCTGTGAGTGAGTGGTGAGTCTGTGGGTGAGTCTGTGAGTGAGTCCGTGAGTGAGTCTGTGGGTGAGTCTGTGTGAGTGGTGAGTCTGTGAGTGAGTGATGAGTCTATGAGTCTGTGGGTGAGTCTGTGGGTGAGTCTGTGAGTGAGTCTGTGAGTGAGTCTGTGGGTGAGTCTGTGAGTGAGTCTGTGAGTGAGTCTGTGAGTGAGTCTGTGAGTGAGTTGTGAGTCTGTGGGTGAGTCTGTGAGCTAGTCTGTGAGTCTGAGTGAGTCTGTGAGTGAGTCTGTGAGTGAGGAGTGAGTCTGTGAGTGAGTCTGTGAGTCTGTGACTGAGTGGTGAGTCTGTGGGTGAGTCTGTGAGTGAGTCTGTGAGTCTGTGAGTGAGTTGTGAGTCTGTGGGTGAGTCTGTGAGCTAGTCTGTGAGTCTGAGTGAGTCTGTGAGTGAGTCTGTGAGTGAGGAGTGAGTCTGTGAGTGAGTCTGTGACTGAGTGGTGAGTCTGTGGGTGAGTCTGTGAGTGAGTCTGTGAGTCTGTGAGTGAGTCTGTGAGTGAGTGGTGAGTCTGTGAGTGAGCGGTGAGTCTGTGGGTGTGTATGTGAGTGAGTCTGTGAGTGAATCTGTGAGTCTGTGAGTGAGTGGTGAGTCTGAGTCTGTGGGTGAGTCTGTGAGTGAGTCTGTGAGTGAGTCTGTGAGTCAGTGGGTGAGTCTGTGAGTCTGTGAGTGAGTGGTGAGTCTGAGTCTGTCAGTGAGTCTGTGGGTGAGTCTGTGAGTGAGTCTGTGAGTGAGTCTGTGAGTGAGTCTGTGAGTGAGTCTGTCAGTATGTGAGTGAGTCTGTGAGCGAGTCTGTGAGCGAGTCTGTGAGCGAGTCTATGAGTCTGTGAGTCTGTGGGTGAGTCTGTGAGTGAGTCTGTGAGTCTGTGAGCGAGTCTGTGAGTCTGTGGGTGAGTCTGTGAGTCTATGAGTGAGTCTGTGAGTCTGTGAGTGAGTCTCTAAGTCTGTGAGTGAGTCTGTGAGTCTGTGAGTGAGTCTGTGGGTGAGTCTGTGAGTCTGTGAGTGAGTCTGTGGGTGAGTCTGTGGGTGAGTCTGTGAGTGAGTCTGTGAGTGAGTCTGTGAGTGAGTGGTGAGTCTGTGCGTGAGTCTGTGAGTGAGTGGTGAGTCTGTGAGTGAGTCTGTGAGTGAGTCTGTGAGTCTGTGGGTGAGTCTGTGAGTGAGTGGTGAGTCTATGAGTCTGTGGATGAGTCTGTGAGTGAGTCTGTGAGTGAGTCTGTGAGTCTGTGGGTGAGTCTGTGGGTGAGACTGTGAGTCTGTGAGTGAGTCTGTGAGTGAGTCTGTGAGTGAGTCTGTGAGTGAGTGGTGAGTCTGTGAGTGAGTCTGTGAGTGAGAGGTGAGTCTGTGAGTGAGTCTGTGAGTGAATCTGTGAGTGAGTCTGTGAGTCTGTGAGCGAGTCTGTGAGTCTGTGAGCGAGTCTGTGAGTCTGTGAGTGAGTCTGTGGGTGAGTCTGTGGGTGAGTGGTGAGTGAGTCTGTGAGTGAGTGGTGAGTGAGTCTGTGAGTGAGTTGTGAGTCTGTGGGTGAGTTTGTGAGCTAGTCTGTGAGTCTGAGTGAGTCTGTGAGTGAGTCTGTGAGTGAGGAGTGAGTCTGTGAGTGAGTCTGTGAGTCTGTGACTGAGTGGTGAGTCTGTGGGTGAGTCTGTGAGTGAGTCTGTGAGTCTGTGAGTGAGTCTGTGAGTGAGTGGTGAGTCTGTGAGTGAGCGGTGAGTCTGTGGGTGTGTATGTGAGTGAGTCTGTGAGTGAATCTGTGAGTCTGTGAGTGAGTGGTGAGTCTGAGTCTGTGGGTGAGTCTGTGAGTGAGTCTGTGAGTGAGTCTGTGAGTCAGTGGGTGAGTCTGTGAGTCTGTGAGTGAGTGGTGAGTCTGAGTCTGTCAGTGAGTCTGTGGGTGAGTCTGTGAGTGAGTCTGTGAGTGAGTCTGTGAGTGAGTCTGTCAGTCTGTGAGTGAGTCTGTGAGCGAGTCTGTGAGCGAGTCTGTGAGCGAGTCTATGAGTCTGTGAGTCTGTGGGTGAGTCTGTGAGTGAGTCTGTGAGTCTGTGAGCGAGTCTGTGAGTCTGTGGGTGAGTCTGTGAGTCTATGAGTGAGTCTGTGAGTCTGTGAGTGAGTCTCTAAGTCTGTGAGTGAGTCTGTGAGTCTGTGAGTGAGTCTGTGGGTGAGTCTGTGAGTCTGTGAGTGAGTCTGTGGGTGAGTCTGTGGGTGAGTCTGTGAGTGAGTCTGTGAGTGAGTCTGTGAGTGAGTCTGTGAGTGAGTGGTGAGTCTGTGCGTGAGTCTGTGAGTGAGTGGTGAGTCTGTGAGTGAGTCTGTGAGTGAGTCTGTGAGTGAGTCTGTGAGTCTGTGGGTGAGTCTGTGAGTGAGTGGTGAGTCTATGAGTCTGTGGATGAGTCTGTGAGTGAGTCTGTGAGTGAGTCTGTGAGTCTGTGAGTGAGTCTGTGGGTGAGTCTGTGGGTGAGACTGTGAGTCTGTGAGTGAGTCTGTGAGTGAGTCTGTGAGTGAGTGGTGAGTCTGTGAGTGAGTCTGTGAGTGAGAGGTGAGTCTGTGAGTGAGTCTGTGAGTGAATCTGTGAGTGAGTCTGTGAGTCTGTGAGCGAGTCTGTGAGTCTGTGAGCGAGTCTGTGAGTCTGTGAGTGAGTCTGTGGGTGAGTCTGTGGGTGAGTGGTGAGTGAGTCTGTGAGTGAGTGGTGAGTGAGTCTGTGAGTGAGTGGTGAGTCTGTGAATGGGTGGTGAGTTTGTGAGTGAGTCTGTGAGTGAGTGGTGAGTCTGTGAGTCTGTGAGTGAGTGGTCAGTCTGTGAGTGAGTCTGTGATTGAGTCTGAGTGAGTGGTGACTGTGAGTGAGCGGTGAGTCTGTGGGTGAGTCTGTGGGTGAGTCTGTGAGTCTGTGGGTGAGTCTGTGAGTGAGTCTGTGAGTGAGTCTGTGAGTGAGTCTGTGAGTCTGTGAGTGAGTCTGTGAGTGAGTCTGTGAGTGAGTCTGTGGGTGAGTCTGTGGGTGAGTCTGTGGGTGAGTCTGTGAGTGAGTCTGTGAGTGAGTGGTGAGTCTGTGGGTGAGTCTGTGGGTGAGTCTGTGAGTGAGTCTGTGAGTGAGTCTGAGTGAGTCTGTGAGTGGTGAGTCTGTGAGTGGTGAGTGGTGAGTCTGTGAGTGAGTCTGTGAGTGAGTGGTGAGTCTATGAGTCTGTGAGTGAGTCTGTGAGGGAGTCTGTGAGTGAGTCTGTGAGTGAGTCTGTGAGTGAGTGGTGAGTCTGTCAGTGAGTGCTGAGTCTGTGGGTGAGTCTGTGAGTGAGTCTGTGAGTGAGTGGTGAGTGAGTGGTGAGTCTGTGAGTGAGTCTGTGGGTGAGTCTGTGAGTGAGTCTGTGAGTGAGTTGTGAGTCTGTGGGTGAGTCTGTGAGTGAGTGGTGAGTCTGTGGGTGATTCTGTGAGTGAGTCCGTGAGTGAGTCTGTGAGTCTGTGGGTGAGTCTGTGAGTGAGTGGTGAGTCTGTGAGTGAGTGATGAGTCTGTGGGTGAGTCTGTGGGTGAGTCTGTGAGTGAGTCTGTGGGTGAGTCTGTGGGTGAGTCTGTGGGTGAGTCTGTGGGTGAGTCTGTGGGTGAGTCTGTGGGTGAATCTGTGAGTGAGTCTGTGAGTGAGTCTGTGAGTGAGTCTGTGAGTGAGTCTGTGAGTGAGTTGTGAGTCTGTGGGTGAGTCTGTGAGCTAGTCTGTGAGTCTGAGTGAGTCTGTGAGTAAGTCTGTGAGTGAGGAGTGAGTCTGTGAGTGAGTCTGTGAGTGAGTGGTGAGTCTGTGGGTGAGTCTGTGGGTGTGTATGTGAGTGAGTCTGTGAGTGAATCTGTGAGTCTGTGAGTGAGTGGTGAGTCTGAGTCTGTGGGTGAGTCTGTGAGTGAGTCTGTGAGTCAGTGGGTGAGTCTGTGAGTCTGTGAGTGAGTGGTGAGTCTGTGCGTGAGTCTGTGAGTGAGTGGTGAGTCTGTGAGTGAGTCTGTGAGTGAGTCTGTGAGTGAGTCTGTGAGTGAGTCTGTGAGTCTGTGGGTGAGTCTGTGAGTGAGTGGTGAGTCTATGAGTCTGTGGATGAGTCTGTGAGTGAGTCTGTGGATGAGTCTGTGAGTGAGTCTGTGAGTGAGTCTGTGAGTGAGTCTGTGAGTCTGTGAGTGAGTCTGTGGGTGAGTCTGTGGGTGAGACTGTGAGTCTGTGAGTGAGTCTGTGAGTGAGTCTGTGAGTGAGTGGTGAGTCTGTGAGTGAGTCTGTGAGTGAGAGGTGAGTCTGTGAGTGAGTCTGTGAGTGAGTCTGTGAGTGAATCTGTGAGTGAGTCTGTGAGTCTGTGAGCGAGTCTGTGAGTCTGTGAGCGAGTCTGTGAGTCTGTGAGTGAGTCTGTGGGTGAGTCTGTGGGTGAGTGGTGAGTGAGTCTGTGAGTGAGTGGTGAGTGAGTCTGAGTCTGTGAGTGAGTGGTGAGTCTGTGAATGGGTGGTGAGTTTGTGAGTGAGTCTGTGAGTGAGTGGTGAGTCTGTGAGTCTGTGAGTGAGTGGTCAGTCTGTGAGTGAGTCTGTGATTGAGTCTGTGAGTGAGTGGTGACTGTGAGTGAGCGGTGAGTCTGTGGGTGAGTCTGTGGGTGAGTCTGTGAGTCTGTGAGTGAGTCTGTGAGTGAGTCTGTGAGTGAGTCTGTGGGTGAGTCTGTGGGTGAGTCTGTGAGTGAGTCTGTGAGTGAGTGGTGAGTCTGTGGGTGAGTCTGTGGGTGAGTCTGTGAGTGAGTCTGTGAGTGAGTCTGAGTGAGTCTGTGAGTGGTGAGTCTGTGAGTGGTGAGTGGTGAGTCTGTGAGTGAGTCTGTGAGTGAGTGGTGAGTCTATGAGTCTGTGAGTGAGTCTGTGAGTGAGTCTGTGAGTGAGTCTGTGAGTGAGTGGTGAGTCTGTCAGTGAGTGCTGAGTCTGTGGGTGAGTCTGTGAGTGAGTCTGTGAGTGAGTGGTGAGTGAGTGGTGAGTCTGTGAGTGAGTCTGTGGGTGAGTCTGTGAGTGAGTCTGTGAGTGAGTTGTGAGTCTGTGGGTGAGTCTGTGAGTGAGTGGTGAGTCTGTGGGTGATTCTGTGAGTGAGTCCGTGAGTGAGTCTGTGAGTCTGTGGGTGAGTCTGTGAGTGAGTGGTGAGTCTGTGAGTGAGTGATGAGTCTGTGGGTGAGTCTGTGGGTGAGTCTGTGAGTGAGTCTGTGGGTGAGTCTGTGGGTGAGTCTGTGGGTGAGTCTGTGGGTGAGTCTGTGAGTGAGTCTGTGAGTGAGTCTGTGAGTGAGTCTGTGAGTGAGTTGTGAGTCTGTGGGTGAGTCTGTGAGCTAGTCTGTGAGTCTGAGTGAGTCTGTGAGTAAGTCTGTGAGTGAGGAGTGAGTCTGTGAGTGAGTCTGTGAGTCTGTGAGTGAGTGGTGAGTCTGTGAGTGAGCGGTGAGTCTGTGGGTGAGTCTGTGGGTGTGTATGTGAGTGAGTCTGTGAGTGAATCTGTGAGTCTGTGAGTGAGTGGTGAGTCTGAGTCTGTGGGTGAGTCTGTGAGTGAGTCTGTGAGTGAGTCTGTGAGTCAGTGGGTGAGTCTGTGAGTCTGTGAGTGAGTGGTGAGTCTGAGTCTGTGAGTGAGTCTGTGGGTGAGTCTGTGAGTGAGTCTGTGAGTGAGTCTGTGAGTGAGTCTGTCAGTCTGTGAGTGAGTCTGTGAGCGAGTCTGTGAGCGAGTCTGTGAGTGAGTCTGTGAGTCTGTGAGTCTGTGGGTGAGTCTGTGAGTGAGTCTGTGAGTCTGTGAGCGAGTCTGTGAGTCTGTGGGTGAGTCTGTGAGTCTGTGGGTGAGTCTGTGAGTGAGTCTCTGAGTCTGTGAGTGAGTCTGTCTGTGAGTCTGTGAGTGAGTCTGTGAGTGAGTCTGTGAGTGAGTCTGTGGGTGAGTCTGTGGGTGAGTCTGTGGGTGAGTCTGTGGGTGAGTGGTGAGTCTGTGGGTGAGTCTGTGAGTGAGTCTGTGAGTGAGTGGTGAGTCTGTGCGTGAGTCTGTGAGTGAGTGGTGAGTCTGTGAGTGAGTCTGTGAGTGAGTCTGTGAGTGAGTCTGTGAGTGAGTCTGTGAGTCTGTGGGTGAGTCTGTGAGTGAGTGGTGAGTCTATGAGTCTGTGAGTGAGTCTGTGAGTGAGTCTGTGAGTCTGTGAGTGAGTCTGTGGGTGAGGCTGTGAGTCTGTGAGTGAGTCTGTGAGTGAGTCTGTGAGTGAGTCTGTGAGTGAGTGGTGAGTCTGTGAGTGAGTCTGTGAGTCTGTGGGTGAGTCTGTGAGTGAGAGGTGAGTCTGTGAGTGAGTCTGTGAGTGAGTCTGTGAGTGAGTCTGTGAGTCTGAGTGAGTCTGTGAGTGAGTCTGTGAGTGAGTGGTGAGTCTGTGAGCGAGTCTGTGAGTCTGTGAGCGAGTCTGTGAGTCTGTGAGTGAGTCTGTGGGTGAGTGGTGAGTGAGTCTGTGAGTGAGTGGTGAGTGAGTCTGTGAGTCTGTGAGTGAGTGGTGAGTCTGTGAATGGGTGGTGAGTTTGTGAGTGAGTCTGTGAGTGAGTGGTGAGTCTGTGAGTCTGTGAGTGAGTGGTCAGTCTGTGAGTGAGTCTGTGAGTGAGTGGTGACTGTGAGTGAGCGGTGAATCTGTGGGTGAGTCTGTGGGTGAGTCTGTGGGTGAGTCTGTGGGTGAGTCTGTGAGTGAGTCTGTGAGTGAGTCTGTGGGTGAGTCTGTGAGTGAGTCTGTGAGTCTGTGAGTGAGTTGGTGAGTGAGTTGGTGAATGAGTCTGTGAGTGAGTCTGTGAGTGAGTCTGTGAGTCTGTGGGTGAGTCTGTGGGTGAGTCTGTGAGTGAGTCTGTGAGTGAGTCTGTGAGTGAGTCTGTGAGTGAGTGGTGAGTCTGTGGGTGAGTCTGTGAGTGAGTCTGTGAGTAAGTCTGAGTGAGTCTGTGAGTGGTGAGTCTGTGAGTGGTGAGTGGTGAGTCTGTGAGTGAGTCTGTGAGTGAGTGGTGAGTCTATGAGTCTGTGAGTGAGTCTGTGAGTGAGTCTGTGAGTGAGTCTGTGAGTGAGTCTGTGAGTCTGTGAGTGAGTGGTGAGTGAGTCTGTGAGTGAGTGCTGAGTCTGTGGGTGAGTCTGTGAGTGAGTCTGTGAGTCTGAGTGAGTCTGTGAGTGAGTCTGTGAGTCTGTGACTGAGTCTGTGAGTGAGTCTATGAGTCTGTGGGTGAGTCTGTGAGTGAGTGAGTCTGTGAGTGAGTCTATGAGTGAGTCTGTGAGTGAGTCTGTGAGTGAGTGGTGAGTCTATGAGTCTGTGGGTGAGTCTGTGAGTGAGTCTGTGAGTCTGTGAGTGAGGCTGTGGGTGAGTCTGTGAGTGAGTCTGTGAGTGAGTGGTGAGTCTGTGAGTGAGTGGTGAGTCTGTGGGTGAGTCTGTGAGTCTGTGAGTGAGTCTATGAGTGAGTCTGTGAGTGAGTGTTGAGTCTATGAGTGAGTCTGTGAGTCTATGAGTGAGTCTGTGAGTGAGTCTGTGAGTGAGTCTGTGAGTGAGTCTGTGAGTGAGTCTGTGGGTGAGTGAGTCTATGAGTGAGTCTGTGGGTGAGTGAGTCTATGAGTGAGTCTGTGGGTGAGTCTGTGGGTGAGTCTGTGGGTGAGTCTGTGAGTGAGTCTATGAGTCTGTGGGTGAGTCTGTGAGTGAGTCTGTGAGTGAGTCTGTGAGTGAGTCTGTGAGTGAGTCTGTGAGTGAGTCTGTGAGTGAGTGGTGAGTCTGTGAGTGAGTCTGTGAGTGAGTGGTGAGTCTGTGAGTGAGTGGTAAGTCTGTGACTGAGTCTGTGGGTGAGTCTGCGACTGAGTCTGTGAGTGAGTCTGTGGGTGAGTCTGTGAGTGAGTCTGTGGGTGAGTCTGTGGGTGAGTCTGTGGGTGAGTGGTGAGTCTGTGGGTGAGTCTGTGGGTGAGTCTGTGAGTGAGTCTGTGAGTGAGTCTGTGGGTGAGTCTGTGGGTGAGTCTATGAGTCTGTGGGTGAGTCTGTGAGTGAGTCTGTGAGTCTGTGGGTGAGTCTGTGAGTGAGTCTGTGAGTGAGTCTGTGAGTGAGTGGTGAGTCTGTGGGTGAGTGGTAAGTCTGTGACTGAGTCTGTGGGTGAGTCTGCGACTGAGTCTGTGAGTGAGTCTGTGGGTGAGTCTGTGGGTGAGTCTGTGAGTGAGTCTGTGAGTGAGTGGTGAGTCTGTGAGTGAGTGGTAAGTCTGTGACTGAGTCTGTGGGTGAGTCTGCGACTGAGTCTGTGAGTGAGTCTGTGGGTGAGTCTGTGAGTGAGTCTGTGGGTGAGTCTGTGGGTGAGTCTGTGGGTGAGTCTGTGGGTGAGTGGTGAGTCTGTGGGTGAGTCTGTGAGTGAGTCTGTGAGTGAGTCTGTGAGTGAGTCTGTGGGTGAGTCTGTGACTGAGCCTGTGGGCCTCTCTGCCGCTGATGCAACAAACCGAGGCAGAGGAGGCGGTGGAAGGCAGCCGGTCTCCAACGTCGGGCCAACGTTTCTGACACAGACAACAACATCAACATCAAACCACGTGTGACAGACAGAGACAGAGAGAGAGACAGTGTTGATTTGAAGATTTCGCGAATGCAGGAAAGACTCACGCTCTCTCGGTGACGCCACGCGAGATTAGAAATTAAATTGAAAAGTAGAACCCACGACACTTTGATTTGCACCCATAGCGAACGTCAGCAGGTAGAGCTACATTGGAGACAGAGACACAGACACGGAGAGACAGAGACACAGAGAGACAGAGACACACACAGAGACACACACAGAGACACACACAGAGACAAACACAGAGACAGACAGACACACAGAGAGACACACACACAGAGAGACACACACACAGAGAGACAGAGAGACACACAGAGACACACACAGAGAGACAGAGACACACAGTGATACACAGAGACACACAGAGAGAGACACACACGGAGACACGCAGAGAGAGAGACACACACAGAGACACACAGACACACACACAGACACACACAGAGACACACACACAGAGACACACACAGAGACACACACACAGAGACACACACAGAGAGACAGAGAGACACAGTGACACACAGAGACACACAGAGAGACACACATAGACACGGAGACACACAGAGAGAGACACACAGAGAGAGACACACAGACACGGAGACACACAGAGAGAGACACACAGAGAGAGACACACAGAGACACACAGAGAGACACACAGAGAGACACACAGTGACACACACACACAGTGACACACACACACAGAGACAGAGAGACACACACAGAGACACACACACACAGAGACACACACAGACACACAGAGACACACACAGAGACACACACAGAGAGACAGAGACACACACAGTGACACACAGAGACACACAGTGAGAGACACACAGACACTGAGACACACACACACAGAGAGACACACAGAGAGAGACACACACGGAGACACGCAGAGAGAGAGACACACACAGAGACACACAGACACACACACAGACACACACAGAGACACACACACAGAGACACACACAGAGACACAGACACACACACAGAGACACACACAGAGAGACAGAGAGACACAGTGACACACAGAGAGACACACAGAGAGACACACAGAGAGACACACATAGACACGGAGACACACAGAGAGAGACACACAGAGAGAGACACACAGACACGGAGACACACAGAGAGAGACACACAGAGAGAGACACACAGAGAGAGACACACAGAGAGAGACACACAGAGACACACACAGAGACACACAGAGAGACACAGAGACACACAGTGACACACACACACAGTGACACACACAGAGACACAGAGACAGAGAGACACACACAGAGACACACACACACAGAGACACACACACAGAGACACACACACACAGACACACACACAGAGACACACACAGACACACATAGAGACACACACAGAGAGACAGAGACACACACAGTGACACACAGAGACACACAGTGAGAGACACACAGACACGGAGACACACACACACACAGAGACACACACAGAGAGACACACAGAGAGACACACACAGTGACACACACACAGAGAGACGCACACACAGAGACACACACACAGAGACACACACAGACACACACACACAGAGACACACACAGAGACACACAGAGAGACAGAGACACACACAGTGACACAGAGACACACAGTGAGAGACACACAGACACGGACACACACACACAGAGACACACACACAGAGACACGCAGAGAGACACACACACAGAGAGACGCACAGTGGCACACACAGAGAGACAGAGACACACAGTGACACACACACAGAGATACACAGAGAAAGACACAGAGACACACAGAGAGAGACACACAAAGAGACACACAGAGACACAGAGAGACACACAGAGAGACATACAGACACGGAGACACACACACAGAGAGAGACACACAGAGAGAGACACAGAGAGAGACACACACACAGAGACACACAGAGAGACACACACAGAGAGACACACAGAGAGACACACAGAGAGAGACACACACAGAGAGAGAGACACACAGAGAGACACAGAGAGAGACACACACAGAGAGAGACACACAGAGACACACAGACAGACACACAGAGACACACAGACAGACACACAGAGACACACACACACAAACAGAGACACACACAGAGACACACACAAAAAGAGACACACACACACAGATAGACACAAACAGACACACACACAGACACACACACAGAGAGACACATACAGAGACACAGACACACACAGAGACACACACACACAGAGACACACACAAACAGAGACACAGATAAACACACACACACAGACACAGAGACACACAGACACACACACAAACAGAGACACACACACACAGAGAGACACACACAGACACACAGAGACACACACAGACACACAGATAGACACAAACAGAGACACACACACACAGAGAGACACACACACAGACACACACACAGAGACACACAGACAGACACACACACAGACACACACACAAACAGAGACACACACACAGAGACACAGACAGACACAGACACACACACACACACAGACAGACACACACAGAGACACAGAGAGAGACACACACAAACAGAGACACACAGAGACACACACACACAGAGACACACACACACAGAGACACACACACACAGAGACACACACACACAGAGACACACACACACAGAGACACACACACACAGAGACACACACACACAGAGACACACACACACAGAGACACACAGAGACACACAGATAGACACACACACAGACACAGAGACACAGATAGACACAGAGACACACGATTACCCTTATTTCGGCATAACGATCGATAAAACCGCAGCGGTCCGGGTGAAACGTCGGGGAGCGGCGCTCGCCTCGAGAGGCGACCCCCGCCTCTTGGCGGGGTCGGATCGCCGCCTTCACGCACCGCGTTAGATCGAGCACAGGGCGGGGAAGAAGGCGAGCCGCGCCGGACGTCCGGCGAACGTTCGTAACGTCGACTTTGAGCGCTTTAAAGCGATTACCCTTAATCTCTGAACCACCGCCGCCGCCATCATCATCACTAGCCCCACACACACACACGCACACAAATTTTTTTTTTAAAAAACGCCGTTCTCAAATCGCGTCTCACCTCTCTTTTCTTTCGTCTGTCTCTCTCCCTCGCCTTTCCTTCCCTTCCCCTCCTTCCTCCCACCGCCGCTGGCGTTTTTCGTTCGTTATTTCCTTCCTTCCTTCCTTCTCTCTCGTTCCCTCTCGTTCCCTCCACTTTAACACTCCCGCTCCGGGTAGCCACGGAAGCAAACAACAATGGCCGCCGTGAGGTGGGGAGGCGGGGTGGGGGGGGGATGTTAAAGAGGGGGGCTTGTTACGTCACTGCCGGTCACGTGGTGGCTGCCCACCCACCCTACGTAAGATGGCGACCCCGCGTATTGCTGCGAAGGATGGGGGAGGGGTATCCCTGACCAAGATGGCGGGAGTTTGACGTGAGTTTCCGGTCCACGTTAACAAATTGAGGCGGGGAGTCTGAGCCGGCTCGTGACGTCGCTACCGGGTCACGTGACGTCGCTACCGGGTCACGTGGCGCCGCTACCGGTCACGTGGCCGTTGTCTCACTAACCTACGTAAGATGGCGACCCGCGTATTGCAGTGAAGGAAGGGGGAGGGGTATCCCTGACCAAGATGGCGAGAGTATGATGTAATTTCCGGTCCACGTTAACAATTGAGGTGGGGAGTCTGAGCCGGCTCGTGACATCGCTTCCGGGTCACGTGGCGCCGCTACCGGTCACGTGGCCGTTGTGTCACTAACCTACGTAAGATGGCGACCTGCGTATTGCAGTGAAGGATGGGGGAGGGGTATCCCTGACCAAGATGGCGGATGTTTGACGTAATTTCCGGTCCACGTTAACAATTGAGGCGGGGAGTCTGAGCCGGCTCGTGACGTCGCTACCGGGTCAAGTGGCGCCGCTACCGGTCACGTGGCCGTAGTCTAACTAACCTACGTAAGATGGCGACCCGCGTATTGCTATGAATGCGGTTGGGGAATACCCCTAACCAAGATGGCAGAAGGTTGAGGTATGACTTAAACTTCCGGTACACTAAATTTCGATTTAAATCTTTCGCGACTGCAAGGATTCATCTTCTCGGTTCTTTCGGTAAAGTCACCACCACGTAGAATGACAATAAAAACAATAAAACTAAATAAGACAATAAAATTATCACGACGTTTCGGCCACAACACAAATAGCCTTCTTCCGGTTCACGTCAATAACAGAGTTTCTATGGAGGGGGGGGGGGGTTAACCACTTCCGGTCACGTGGCGTTGCCCACCCCCTTACGTAAGATGGCGAGCTCCGTATTGTATTAAGAGGTGGGGGGGGGGGTATAAATCTTGACTTAAAGCTGTCATGACTGCGGGCATTAATATTCTTTGGGTCTTTCGATACAGTCACGTCGATAGGTTCAAAGAAAATATCTACGTGACTTTTACCGAAAGACTCAAAGAATAATGTTGGGGGTACCCCTTACCAAGATGGCCGAAGATCGAAGTATGACGTAATTTTCCGGTATACGTTAATGATAGAGCGGAAGGTTTTGAGCCGATTGGTGACGGCACTACCGGTCACGTGGTAGTTACCAACCCTTACGTAAGATGGCGACCGCCGTATTGCAATGCGTCGGAGGGTACCCCCTACCAAGATGGCTTCCGATACATGTTAAACAATAGAGGGGTGGGGATGAGGGGGGGTTAATGCGGATGGTGACGTTACCGCCAGTCACGTGGCGTTGCCCATCCACGCCTACGTAAGATGGCGACTCCACGGTATTGTAATGGGCGTTGGTAGGTGGGAATACCCCCTGACCAAGATGGCGGATGATTGAACTTTGACGTGACTTCCGGTCCACGTTCATAATCGAGGGGCGGGGGAGGAGCTAACCCGGCTCGCGACGTCACTACCGGCCAAATTATTTCCGGTCGGGTGATGTTGCATCCCCTCCACCACCACAACCCTACGTAAGATGGCGACAAACTACCACCACCTTAATCTTAGTTTTTTCGGTAAAGTCACGTTGAAGAGAAAAAAATAATATTTTATTATTTTGTTGTTTCTCTTCAACGTGACTTTACCGAAAAAACTAAGATTATGAATTACTGCAGTCACGAAAGCTTTAAATCCAAATTTACCACCACCTTCCCAACCAACCTTTGACCAAGATGGTGGAATGTAAAGGTATGACGCAACTTCCGCTCTACGTCGCCATCTTGGGTAGGGGGAAGGAAGCCGTCGCCATCTTGGGCGGGGGATTAAACCATCGCCACTTGAGCAGGGGAAGACGTCGCCATCTTGGGTAGGGGGTGAGAGAGGGGGAACGCCGCCATCTTGAGTAGGGAGGGGAAGAGGGGACGATGTCGCCATATTGGGTAGGAGGAGAAAGATAGGGAGCCGTCGCCATCTTGGGTAGGGGGAGAGGAATACGTCACCATTTTGGGTAGGGTAGAGAAAGGAAGACATCGCCATCTTGGGTAGATGGGGAGAGATAGGAATACGTCGCCATCTTGGGTAGGGGGACAGGAAGACGTCACCATCTTGGGTAGGGTAGAGAAAGGAAGACATCGCCATCTTGGGTAGATTAGAAGAGATAGAAATGTCTTCATATTGGGTAGGGGGAAAGGAAGACGTTGCAATCTTGGGTAGGGGGGAGGAAGACGTCGCCATCTTGGGTAGGGGAGAGAGAGGAAGACGTCACAATCTAGGTTGCGGGGGAGGCCGGCAGACGTCGCCATCTTGGATAGGGAGAGATACGCTGAAGCCGCCATCTTGGGTAGGTGGAGAGAGGAAGACGTCGCAATCTTAGTTGCGAGGGCAGACGTCACCATCTTGGGTAGGGGGAGAGAGGACAACGTCGACTTCTCGGGTGCGCGGGGGAGAGAGGAAGACATCGCCATCTTGTGTAGGGGTGGAGAGAGGTCGCCATCTTGAGTAGGGGGAAGCGAGGAATACGTCGCCATCTTTGGTAGGGGTGAGAGAGCGAGAGAAAAACGTCACCATCGTGGGGCGGGGGTGGTAAGACGTCGCCATCTTGAGTAGGGACAAGAGAGGAAAACGTCGCCATCTTGGGTAGGGGGGGGAAGACATCGCCATTGTGAGTAGGGGAGAGACGCTGAAGTCGCCATCTTGGGTAAGGGGAGAGAGGAAGACGTAGCAATCTTAGTTGCGGGGGGCAGACGTCGCCATCTTGGGTCGGGTGTGAAGGAAGACGTCGCCATCTTGGGGGGGTGTGGGAGGCAACGCCATCTTGAGTAGGGAGAAGAGATGAGCACGTCACCATTTGGGTAGGGTGGGAGGAAGACATCGCTATTGTCAGGAGACGCTGAAACCGCCATCTTGGGTAAGGGGAGAGGGGAAGACGTCACCATCTTGAGTAGGGGGGAGAGAGAAAGACGACGCCATCTTGGGTAATGGGTGTGAGGAACACGTCACCATCTTGAGTAGGGGATAGAGAGAAAGACGACGCCATCTTGGGTAAGGGAGAGGACGACGTCGCCATTGCGAGTAGGGGAGAGAGCGAGAGACGTCGGCATCTTGGGTAGGGCGATAGTTGAAGACGTCGCCCAACGCCACCAAAAAGATTAAATATCATCCCAGCAAGGAAGCGCTCAGTCAGTCAACCACTCACCCTCCCACTCACCCACCCACTCACTCACCCACTCACTCACCCACTCACTCACTCAGTCACTCACTCACCCACTCACTCACCCACTCACTCACTCAGTCACTCACTCACTCACCCACTCACTCACCCACCCACTCACTCACCCACTCACCCACTCACTCACCCACCCACTCACTCACCCACCCACTCACCCACCCACTCACTCACCCACTCACTCACCCACCCACTCACTCACTCACTCACCCACCCACTCACTCACCCACCCACTCACTCACCCACTCACTCACCCACTCACTCACCCACTCACTCACCCACTCACCCACTCACTCACCCACTCACCCACCCACTCACCCACTCACTCACCCACTCACCCACCCACTCACCCACCCACTCACTCACCCACTCACCCACCCACTCACCCACCCACCCACTCACCCACCCACTCACCCACCCACTCACCCACCCACTCACCCACTCACCCACCCACTCACCCACTCACTCACCCACTCACCCACTCACTCACTCACCCACCCACTCACCCACCCACCCACCCACTCACCCACTCACTCACCCACCCACCCACCCACTCACCCACCCACTCACTCACTCACCCACCCACCCACTCACTCACCCACCCACCCACTCACCCACCCACTCACCCACCCACTCACCCACTCACTCACCCACTCACCCACTCACCCACCCACTCACCCACTCACTCACCCACTCACCCACCCACTCACTCACCCACTCACCCACCCACTCACCCACCCACTCACCCACCCACTCACCCACTCACTCACCCACTCACCCACCCACTCACCCACTCACCCACCCACTCACCCACCCACTCACTCACTCACCCTCTCACCCACCCACCCACTCACCCACTCACCCACTCACTCACTCACCCACTCACCCACTCACCCACTCACTCACCCACCCACCCACTCACTCACCCACCCACTCACCCACCCACTCACCCACTCACTCACCCACCCACTCACCCACTCACTCACCCACTCACCCACTCACTCACCCACCCACTCACCCACCCACCCACTCACCCACTCACTCACCCACCCACCCACCCACTCACCCACCCACTCACTCACTCACCCACCCACCCACCCACTCACTCACCCACCCACCCACTCACCCACCCACTCACCCACCCACCCACTCACCCACTCACTCACCCACTCACCCACTCACCCACTCACCCACCCACTCACCCACTCACTCACCCACTCACCCACCCACTCACCCACCCACTCACTCACCCACTCACTCACCCACTCACTCACCCACCCACTCACCCACCCACTCACCCACCCACTCACCCACTCACCCACTCACTCACCCACTCACCCACCCACTCACCCACTCACCCACCCACTCACCCACCCACTCACTCACTCACCCACTCACCCACCCACCCACTCACCCACTCACCCACTCACTCACTCACCCACTCACCCACTCACCCACTCACTCACCCACCCACCCACTCACTCACCCACCCACTCACCCACCCACTCACCCACTCACTCACCCACCCACTCACCCACTCACTCACCCACCCACTCACTCACCCACTCACTCACCCACTCACTCACCCACCCACTCACTCACCCACTCACCCACTCACCCACCCACTCACCCACCCACTCACCCACTCACCCACCCACTCACCCACCCACTCACCCACCCACTCACCCACCCACTCACCCACCCACTCACCCACTCACCCACCCACTCACCCACTCACCCACCCACTCACCCACTCACTCACCCACTCACCCACTCACTCACTCACCCCCCCACTCACCCACCCACCCACTCACCCACTCACTCACCCACCCACCCACCCACTCACCCACCCACTCACTCACTCACCCACCCACCCACCCACTCACTCACCCACCCACCCACTCACCCACCCACTCACCCACCCACCCACTCACCCACTCACTCACCCACCCACCCACTCACCCACTCACCCACCCACTCACCCACTCACTCACCCACTCACCCACCCACTCACCCACCCACTCACTCACCCACTCACTCACCCACTCACTCACCCACCCACTCACCCACCCACTCACCCACTCACCCACTCACTCACCCACTCACCCACCCACTCACCCACTCACCCACCCACTCACCCACCCACTCACTCACTCACCCTCTCACCCACTCACCCACTCACCCACTCACCCACTCACTCACCCACCCACCCACTCACTCACCCACCCACTCACCCACCCACTCACCCACTCACTCACCCACCCACTCACCCACTCACTCACCCACTCACTCACCCACCCACTCACTCACCCACTCACCCACTCACCCACCCACTCACTCACTCACCCACTCACCCACTCACTCACTCACCCACTCACTCACCCACCCACTCACCCACCCACTCACTCACTCACCCACTCATCCACCCACTCACTCACCCACTCATTCACCCACTCACTCACCCACCCACTCACTCACCCACTCACTCACCCACCCACTCACCCACTCACTCACTCACCCACTCACTCACTCACCCACCCACTCACCCACTCACTCACTCACCCACCCACCCACTCACTCACCCACCCACTCACCCACCCACTCACTCACCCACTCACTCACTCAGTCACTCACTCACTCACCCACCCACCCACTCACCCACTCACTCACTCACCCACTCACTCACTCACCCACCCACTCACTCACTCACCCACCCACTCACCCACCCACCCACTCACCCACTCACTCACCCACCCACCCACCCACTCACCCACCCACTCACTCACTCACCCACCCACCCACTCACTCACCCACCCACCCACCCACCCACACACTCACCCACCCACTCACCCACTCACTCACCCACTCACCCACTCACCCACTCACCCACCCACTCACCCACTCACTCACCCACTCACCCACCCACTCACCCACCCACTCACCCACCCACTCACTCACTCACCCACTCACTCACCCACTCACCCACCCACTCACCCACCCACTCACCCACTCACCCACTCACTCACCCACTCACCCACCCACTCACCCACTCACCCACCCACTCACCCACCCACTCACTCACTCACTCACCCTCTCACCCACCCACCCACTCACCCACTCACCCACTCACTCACTCACCCACTCACCCACTCACCCACTCACTCACCCACCCACCCACTCACTCACCCACCCACTCACCCACCCACTCACCCACTCACTCACCCACCCACTCACCCACTCACTCACCCACTCACTCACCCACTCACCCACTCACCCACCCACTCACTCACTCACCCACTCACCCACTCACTCACTCACCCACTCACTCACCCACCCACTCACCCACCCACTCACTCACTCACCCACTCATCCACCCACTCACTCACCCACTCATTCACCCACTCACTCACTCACCCACCCACTCACCCACCCACTCACCCACTCACTCACCCACTCACCCACTCACCCACCCACTCACCCACTCACTCACCCACTCACCCACCCACTCACCCACCCACTCACTCACTCACCCACTCACTCACCCACTCACCCACTCACTCACCCACCCACCCACTCACTCACCCACCCACTCACCCACCCACTCACTCACCCACCCACTCACCCACTCACTCACCCACTCACTCACCCACCCACTCACTCACCCACTCACCCACTCACCCACCCACTCACTCACTCACCCACTCACCCACTCACTCACTCACCCACTCACTCACCCACCCACTCACCCACCCACTCACTCACTCACCCACTCATCCACCCACTCACTCACCCACTCATTCACCCACTCACTCACTCACCCACCCACTCACTCACCCACTCACTCACCCACCCACTCACCCACTCACTCACTCACCCACTCACTCACTCACCCACCCACTCACCCACTCACTCACTCACCCACCCACCCACTCACTCACCCACCCACTCACCCACCCACTCACTCACCCACTCACTCACTCAGTCACTCACTCACTCACCCACCCACCCACTCACCCACTCACTCACCCACCCACTCACCCACCCACTCACCCACTCACTCACCCACCCACTCACTCACCCACTCACTCACCCACCCACTCACTCACCCACTCACCCACTCACCCACTCACCCACTCACTCACTCACCCACTCACCCACTCACTCACTCACCCACTCACTCACCCACCCACTCACCCACCCACTCACTCACTCACCCACTCATCCACCCACTCACTCACCCACTCATTCACCCACTCACTCACTCACCCACCCACTCACTCACCCACTCACTCACCCACCCACTCACCCACTCACTCACTCACCCACTCACTCACCCACCCACTCACCCACTCACTCACTCACCCACCCACTCACTCACCCACCCACTCACCCACCCACTCACTCACCCACTCACTCACTCAGTCACTCACTCACTCACCCACCCACCCACTCACCCACTCACTCACTCACCCACTCACTCACTCACTCACCCACCCACTCACCCACTCACTCACCCACCCACTCACCCACTCACTCACTCACCCACCCACCCACTCACTCACCCACCCACTCACCCACCCACTCACTCACCCACTCACTCACTCAGTCACTCACTCACTCACCCACCCACCCACTCACCCACTCACTCACTCACCCACTCACTCACTCACCCACCCACTCACCCACTCACTCACTCACCCACTCATCCACCCACTCACTCACCCACTCATTCACCCACTCACTCACCCACCCACTCACTCACTCACCCACTCACTCACTCACCCACCCACTCACCCACTCACTCACTCACCCACTCACTCACCCACTCACTCACCCACTCACTCACTCACCCACCCACCCACTCACTCACCCACCCACTCACCCACCCACTCACTCACCCACTCACCCACCCACTCACTCACCCACTCATCCACTCACTCACTCACCCACTCACCCACCCACCCACTCACCCACTCACTCACCCACCCACTCACTCACCCACTCACTCACTCACTCACCCACCCACTCACCCACCCACTCACCCACCCACTCACTCACCCACTCATCCACTCACTCACTCACCCACCCACTCACCCACCCACTCACTCACCCACTCACTCACCCACCCACCCACTCACCCACTCACTCACTCACCCACTCACTCACTCACCCACCCACCCACTCACTCACCCACTCACTCACTCACCCACTCACTCAACCACTCACCCACCCACTCACTCACTCACCCACTCACCCACTCACTCACCCACTCACTCACCCACTCACTCACTCACCCACCCACTCACCCACCCACTCACTCACCCACTCACCCACCCACCCACTCACCCACTCACCCACTCACTCACCCACCCACTCACTCACCACCCACTCACCCACTGACTCACTCACTCACTCACCCACTCACTCACCCACCCACTCACTCACCCACTCACCCACCCACTCACTCACCCACTCACTCACCCACTCACCCACCCACTCACTCACCCACCCACCCACTCACTCACCCACTCACTCACCCACCCACTCACTCACCCACCCACTCACCACTCACCCACTCACCCACCCACTCACCACTCACCCACTCACCCACCCACTCACCCACCCACTCACTCACCCACTCACTCACTCACTCACCCACTCACTCACCACTCACTCACCCACCCACTCACTCACTCACCCACTCACTCACCCACTCACCCACTCACTCACCACTCACTCACTCACTCACCCACTCACTCACTCACCCACCCACTCACTCACCACTCACTCACCCACTCACTCACTCACTCACCCACTCACCCACCCACTCACTCACCCACTCACCCACTCACCCACCCACTCACTCACCCACTCACTCACCCACTCACCCACTCACTCACCCACCCACTCACTCACCCACTCACCCACTCACTCACCCACTCACTCACCCACCCGCTCACCCACCCACTCACTCACCCACTCACCCACCCACTCACCCACCCACTCACCCACCCACTCATTCACTCACTCACCCACTCACTCACCACTCACCCAATCACTCACTCACCCACCCACCCACTCACTCACCCACCCACTCACTCACCCACCCACTCACCCACTCACTCACCCACTCACCCACTCACCCACTCACTCACTCACCCACCCACCCACTCACTCACCCACTCACTCACCCACCCACTCACCCACCCACTCATTCACCCACTCACTCACTCAACCACTCGCCGCCTTCGACGCGAAGACTTCCCCGCTCGACGCAAGGCCTGACAGCCAGATGTAGTGACTCACCAGGGAGAGCTGCCTTCAGGGATCTGAAGGCAGCTCTTTTTAATTCTGCGCGTTTGGGTGGAACTCCGAGCGGCCCAGCCCGCTCACACGCTAGCAACAGATCCTTTCTCGGTTTTAAGCTTTCGTCACCGCAAGGATCCCCGCCCTATTGCTTCTAATTCCTGGAAAAGTCACCGCGTAGGTAAAAAAAATAATAATAATAATAAAACATCAAAAAATTCTCACGACGTTTCGGCCACAGCGCAAGCAGCCTTCATCAGGCGAAGGGACCCCGGGCTGTCCAGAGGACAGCGCTGGAGTGAAAAAGCCAATCAGCCAATTCCTTTGTCAAGGCACCTTAATGCCTCTCACACACAGCTTAAAGGTCGCGGTCTGAGCTTGGCTCCGTGTTTCACTCCAGCGCTGTCCTCCGGACAGCCCGGTCCCTTCACCTGATGAAGGCCGCTTGTGTTGTGGCCGAAACGTCGTGATAATTTTTGTTGTTTTATTTATTTTTGTACCTACGTGGTGACTTTTCCAGGAATGGAACCAAGGAGTATAAAAAAATCAGACGAGTATTCGTCAATTTATAATTCTAAATTATCGATAGGCATATTGACAAAATGTAATGACTGCATTGAAATGTACTTCATTGTGTTATTTCGTATTTAAAAAGAAGTTGATGTCTAAATTTCGATTTAAAGCTTTCGTGATTGCAAGGATTCATCTTCTTTGGTTCTTTCGGTAAAGTCACCACCACCACCACCACCACGTAGAATGAGAATAAAATAATAAATTGATGAAATAAAATAACACAATAATAAATCCCTTCACCTGATGAAGGCCGCTTGTGTTGTGGCCGAAACGTCGTGAGAATATTATTGTGTTAATTTATTTTATCAATTTATTTATTTTGTTCTCATTCTACGTGGTGGTGGTGACTTTACCGACAGAACCACAGTGAGAATTTTATTATTTTATTTTATCAATTTGTTATTTTATTATCATTCTTCGTGGTGGTGACTTTACCGACAGAACCACAGTGAGAATATTATTGTTGTTATTTTATTTTATCAATTTATTATTTTATTCTCACTCTACGTGGTGGTGACTTTACCGACAGAACCACAGTGAGAATATTATTGTGTTATTTTATTTTATCAATTTATTATTTTATTATCATTCTACGTGGTGGTGGTGACTTTACCTAAAGAACCAGAGTGAGAATATTATTGTGTTATTTTATTTTATCAATTTATTATTTTATTCTCATTCCACGTGGTGGTGGTGACTTTACCGACAGAACCACAGTGAGAATATTATTGTGTTATTTTATTTGATCAATTTATTATTTTATTATCATTCTACGTGGTGGTGACTTTACCGACAGAACCACACAGTGAGAATATTATTGTGTTATTTTATTTTATCAATTTTATTATTTTATTATCATTCTACATGGTGACTTTACCGACAGAACCACAGTGAGAATATTATTGTGTTATTTTATTTTATCAATTTATTATTTTATTCTCATTCCACGTGGTGGTGGTGACTTTACCGACAGAACCACAGTGAGAATATTATTGTGTTATTTTATTTTATCAATTTATTATTTTGTTCTCATTCTACGTGGTGGTGGTGGTGACTTTACTGACAGAACCACAGTGAGAATATTATTGTGCTATTTTATTTGATCAATTTTATTATTTTATTCTCATTCCACGTGGTGGTGACTTTACCGACAGAACCTCAGTGAGAATATTATTTTATTTTATCAATTTATTATTTTATTATCATTCTATGTGGTGGTGACTTTACTGACAGAACCACAGTGAGAATTTTATTATTTTATTTGATCAATTTTATTATTTTATTCTCATTCTACGTGGTGGTGGTGACTTTACCTACAGAACCACACAGTGATAATATTATTGTGTTATTTTATTTTATCAATTTGTTATTTTATTATCATTCTACGTGGTGGTGACTTTACCGACAGAACCACACAGTGAGAATATTATTGTGTTATTTTATTTTATCAATTTATTATTTTATTCTCATTCTACGTGGTGGTGGTGGTGACTTTACTGACAGAACCACAGTGAGAATATTATTGTGTTATTTTATTTGATCAATTTTATTATTTTATTCTCATTCTACGTGGTGGTGGTGACTTTACCTACAGAACCAGAGTGAGAATATTGTGTTATTTTATTTTATCAATTTATTATTTTATTCTCATTCCACGTGGTGGTGGTGACTTTACCGACAGAACCACAGTGAGAATATTATTGTGTTATTTTATTTTATCAATTTATTATTTTGTTCTCATTCTACGTGGTGGTGGTGGTGACTTTACTGACAGAACCACAGTGAGAATATTATTGTGTTATTTTATTTTATCAATTTATTATTTTATTCTCATTCCACGTGGTGGTGACTTTACCGACAGAACCACAGTGAGAATATTATTGTGTTATTTTATTTTATCAATTTGTTATTTTATTATCATTCTACGTGGTGACTTTACCGACAGAACCACAGTGAGAATATTATTGTTTTATTTTATCAATTTATTATTTTATTCTCATTCTACGTGGTGGTGGTGACTTTACCGAAAGAACCAGAGTGAGAATATTATTGTGTTATTTTATTTTATCAATTTATTATTTTATTATCATTCTACGTGGTGGTGGTGACTTTACCTAAAGAACCAGAGTGAGAATATTATTGTGTTATTTTATTTTATCAATTTATTATTTTGTTCTCATTCTACGTGCTGGTGGTGGTGACTTTACCGACAGAACCACAGTGAGAATTTTATTGTGTTATTTTATTTTATCAATTTATTATTTTGTTCTCATTCTACGTGGTGGTGGTGACTTTACTGACAGAACCACAGTGAGAATATTATTGTGTTATTTTATTTGATCAATTTTATTATTTTATTCTCATTCCACGTGGTGGTGGTGACTTTACCGACAGAACCACAGTGAGAATATTATTGTGTTATTTTATTTTATCAATTTATTATTTTATTCTCATTCCACGTGGTGGTGGTGACTTTACCGACAGAACCACAGTGAGAATTTTATTGTGTTATTTTATTTTATCAATTTTATTATTTTATTCTCATTCTACGTGGTGGTGGTGGTGGTGACTTTACTGACAGAACCACAGTGAGAATATTATTGTGTTATTTTATTTGATCAATTTTATTATTTTATTCTCATTCCACGTGGTGGTGACTTTACCGACAGAACCTCAGTGAGAATATTATTTTATTTTATCAATTTATTATTTTATTATCATTCTATGTGGTGGTGACTTTACTGACAGAACCACAGTGAGAATTTTATTATTTTATTTGATCAATTTTATTATTTTATTCTCATTCTACGTGCTGGTGGTGGTGGTGGTGACTTTACCGAAAGAACCAAAGAAGAAGTTGATGTCTGTCGGATGAGGCCGACACCGACAGTACTCAGATTGAGGGAAGCCATAGTGGTCGTGCATTCTCCTATCGTTGCAGAGGTTCGAGGTTCAAATCCGACAGGCGTCCTTCGGTGAGTCCGGGAACACATTAATTACAACCATTGGAAGGATTTGAGAAACCATTTCGGGTCTTGATTGATTGCTCACGACCGCATCCATTAATTTTTCGTCTCCCCCCCCCCATCCTCCTCTTTTCCGAACATTAGATGGACTCTTTTGATTTAAAGCTTTCGTGACTGCAGTAATTCATATACTTAGTTTTTTTTCGGTAAAGTCACCACGTTGAAGAGAAACAACAAAATAATCAAATATATATATATAAAACAATAAAAAAAATTCTCAACGTGACTTTACTTCTGAAGACGACCGTTTGAGTTATGGTCGAAACGTCGTGAGAATTTTTTTATTGTTTTATATATATTTTTTATTATTTTGTTGTTTCTCTTCAACGTGACTTTATCGAAAAAACTAAGAATATAGATGGACTCGTCCATCTGAACATAGATGGACTCGTCCATCTGAACATAGATGGACTCGTCCATCTGAACATAGATGGACTCGTCCATCTGAAAAACTGCCAAATCGCTCTCCGTGGTGCTAACGTTAAAAATAAAAACGCCACTTTTTTTCAAATTGTCCTTGCTGTGGTTTTCACCACCTGATGATGATTGCTGCTTGTGGTGTTGCAGTCGAAAGGTCGTGAGAATTTTAATGTTTTATATTTTTATTATTTTATTGTTTCCCTTCTACGTTGTGACTTTACCGAACGAACCAAGAATATGATGAAGGACCCTCTTGAGGAGCCTTTCAAAACCATCACCTGACCCTACTTTGCGGGGATCACAAAAAAGATCTCCAAAATCCTGAACGAACACAAGATCCAGGTCCGATTCAACACACACGTAAAATCCGTGATCTGGTTCCGTCTGCAAAAGATGTGATTCCGGACATACGGTACCCTGGGCGTCTACAAACTAAGTTGCCTCTGTGGTAGTAGTTACATTGGAGAAACCAAACGCTATGTCTCGGACCGCATTCGTGAACACAAAGCAGACCTTAAACACGTTAGGACCAACACCTCGGCCGTGGCACATCATTGTTATAATTCAGTAGGCTCACATGACTTTGACTTCTCCAAGACAGAGGTTCTTTGCAAGCCATCTGGCTACCATGAGAGATTCGTTCACGAGGCTATCCACATATACAAACACGGAGACAATTTCAACCGATAAGATGGATTCTGGCTTAGCAATCATTGGAAGGATTTGATAAACCATTTCGGGTCTTAATTGATTGTTCACGCTTACGGTGGCTTTCAGACCGCATCCATTATTTTCATCTCCTCCCTCCTCTTTTTCGAACATAAATGGACTCGTCCATCTGAATAACTGCCAAATCGCTATCCGTGGTGCTAACGTTAAAAATAAAAACGCCACTTTTTTCAAATTTTTCTCGCTGTGGTTTTCACACCTGATGATGATTGCTGCTTGTGGTGTTGCAGTCGAAAGGTCGTGAGAATTTTAATGTTTTATATTTTTATTATTTTATTGTTTCCCTATCTACGTGGTGGTGACTTTACCGAAAGAACCAAGAATAATAATTTTATTGTTTTATATTTTTATTATTTCATTGTTTCCCTATCTACGTGGTGGTGACTTTACCGAAAGAACCAAGAATAATCATTTTATTGTTTTATATTTTTATTATTTTATTGTTTCCCTATCTACGTGGTGGTGACTTTACCGAAAGAACCAAGAATAATAATTTTGTTTTATATTTTTATTATTTTATTGTTTCCCTATCTACGTGGTGGTGACTTTACCGAAAGAACCAAGAATAATAATTTTATTGTTTTATATTTTTATTATTTTATTGTTTCCCTATCTACGTGGTGGTGACTTTACCGAAAGAACCAAGAATAATAATTTTATTGTTTTATATTTTTATTATTTCATTGTTTCCCTATCTACGTGGTGGTGACTTTACCGAAAGAACCAAGAATAATCATTTTATTGTTTTATATTTTTATTATTTTATTGTTTCCCTATCTACGTGGTGGTTACTTTACCGAAAGAACCAAGAATAATAATTTTATTGTTTTATATTTTTATTATTTTATTGTTTCCCTATCTACGTGGTGGTGACTTTACCGAAAGAACCAAGAATAATAATTTTGTTTTATATTTTTATTATTTTATTGTTTCCCTATCTACGTGGTGGTGACTTTACCGAAAGAACCAAGAATAATAATTTTATTGTTTTATATTTTTATTATTTTATTGTTTTCCTATCTACGTGGTGGTGACTTTACCCAAAGAACCAAGAATAATTATTTTATTGTTTTATATTTTTATTATTTTATTGTTTCCCTTCCACGTGGTGGTGACTTTACCCCAAAGAACCAAGAATAATAATTTTATTGTTTTATATTTTTATTATTTTATTGTTTCCCTATCTACGTGGTGGTGACTTTACCGAAAGAACCAAGAATAATAATTGTATTGTTTTATATTTTTATTATTTTATTGTTTCCCTATCTACGTGGTGGTGACTTTACCCAAAGAACCAAGAATAATAATTTTATTGTTTTATATTTTTACTATTTTATTGTTTCCCTATCTACGTGGTGGTGATGACTTTACCCAAAGAACCAAGAATAATAATTTTATTGTTTTATATTTTTATTATTTTATTGTTTCCCTATCTACGTGGTGGTGACTTTACCACAAAGAACCAAGAATAATAATTTTATTGTTTTATATTTTTATTATTTTATTGTTTCCCTATCTACGTGGTGGTGGTGACTTTACCGAAAGAACCAAGAATATGAATCCCTGCAGTCACGAAAGCTTTAAATCAAAAGTTATATTCTTGTCATTCAAAACGTGCATGCCATTGCATGCTGGCGTTGTGGTAAAAAATTCGGCAAATTCGAAACATTACCCACAAATGACACAACCGAGATCATACATCAATCATCGCCCCCTACCAACAGACTCATGCCCACATGCAGATTGGTGCAGGTCCACCTTATGCCACACAGGGGCAGCTGCCACTTCTTGTATATATTGTCTTGGGGGGGAAAAAAATACATTTTCTTAAATTATTCTAATTTAAATTAGGCTCGGGTTCGTTATCTAGGGGTGTATTACCAACCGCGATAATACAACGGAAAATGTGGAATTTTATTAAATTCTGTGAAATGTATGCAATTATGCAAATTAGGCTTAGCTTCATTGTCAGGGGGCGTATTACCAATGGCGAGAATACAATGATTATGTTTTAAGTGTAATTCTATGAGGTCTCAGAATTCAGATGTTCGTAAAATGTAGATTATTACGCATGAACTTAGGAGGGAGCCTGCTCAGACTCTTCTATGTTAAGCAACTTTAAAACATCTAAAAACACTCCAATATGTGACACACACACACACACACTTACGATCGGAATGGTCAACACCGCACTCCTGAAGGTGGCCTACTCGTTGATCCGTGCAATTAACCCTCGACGGTTACATTTGTTAAAACTGAGCAACAGAACCATTGGCTAACTCTCTTTGGTTCCTTCGGTGAAGTCGCGCAGGATGAGAAGAATGAAATGATAAAATAAAACTATAAAATTCTCACGGCGTTTCGGCCACAGCACAAGTAGCCGCCCTCAGGTGAAAATCGAAATTGGCCAACTCCTCCGAGTAGAGCGACCGGACGCGGCGATAGGAAAAGTCCGGCAAGTTTTTTTTTTTACATTACTCGTATGAAACGTGTTAGAGAAACACGTGTCCAATGGCAAAAGTAGACATCGGTGCATTCATTGTGAACATTATGCAATTAACGAAACGTCCTGAAACAAGTGTTAGAGCGCCAGTGTGCCTGTTTGGCTAACAGATGCCTATCAATTGGCGAATGGGATGTCAATGAGTCCGCGGGCAAGATCCTGTGATCAAAAGAATACAATAGTATTCCTGTGAGTGTGTAGATTCGTAGAGTAGACGCTTGAAAATGCTGTGTCATCCATTAATTCACCGGCAAGGTTATGCAATTGATGAAAACGCACGACTAAAACGCTTCTAAAATCACCGCATCCATGCAACTCAAGGGACAGAACAATGCTCTTCACGATCAACGGATAATCTTAGTTTTTTCGGTAAAGTCACGTTGAAGGGAAACAACAAAATAATAAAATATATATAAAACAATAAAAAATTCTCACGACGTTTCGACCATAACTCAAACGGTCATCTTCAGGTGTGTTGGTACGTGGCTTTACCGAAAAAACTAAGAATATGAATTTACTGCAGTCACGAAAGCTTTAAATCAAAATTTGATCAACGGATAGTTAAACGCACCACCCTGGCATGGCAACCCTTTTCGAAAAACACAAAAGATTACTTTTTGGAACGATCTTATTAGCACCAACAGGCGCGTTGTGTGTGTGTGGGTGCGTGTGGGTGCGTTCTGTCTTCTTGTGGGGAGCGATGGTGTAGTAGCGGCTAGCGCTACGCTGCGCTATGAACCTGGCGACCCCGGGGTTCGATTCCCGTTGCTCACGGCCACCACCAACACCGCCGGTGACGATTATCTGAAACCGGTACCCGGGGCCTCCCCTTAGGTCGACTCAGCCTCAAATGAGCACCTGGTGTAGCGGTGTGTAGTAAACATCGGCCACTGGGGAGACAAAGGCGGTCGGGCGTGGTTGCTGGCCACCCACCCCCTCGTGTACCGTTACCGACCTTCATAGCTGGTGCTCGCTAACAGCACTTTGCCCCTACAGTCTGTTAAGGCTACACGGGGGGGGGGGGATCTTTGTTTCATCTTTGTTTGTCTTCTTGCCGACTGCCGAGTTAGCGGCTTCTAAGCTGCTGCAGTCCATGTGGAGTGGGTCCTCTCTCAGGAGGCCCTCCGACCAGGCCCAGCTCCGTCGCGAGGTTCGCGATCACCGGCCGCACGAGGCCCCCCGGGGCCCTCGGGAGGGCCAGCGGGCCAAAGGCGTTCCCAGGGCCTGGCCCAGTCGACTT
>NC_046139.1:160000-318865 GCF_010993605.1 Petromyzon marinus
GTGTGCGTGTGTGGTGTGTGTGCGTGTGTGTGTGTGTGTGTAGTGTGTGTGTGCGTGTGTGCGTGTGTGTGCGTGTATGTGTGTGTGTGGTGTGTGTGTGTGTGGTGTGCGTGTGTGGTGTGTGTGTGTGCGTGTGGGTGTGGTGTGTGTGTGGTGTGTGTGGTGTGTGTGGTGTGTGTGGTGTGTGTGTGTGTGTGCGTGTGTGGTGTGTGCGTGGTGTGGTGTGTGTGTGTGTGTGCGTGTGTGGTGTGTGTGTGTGTGTGGCGTGTGTGGTGTGTGTGTGTGTATGTGTGTGTGTGCGCGTGTGTGGTGTGTGGTGTGTGTGTGTGTGTGTGTGTTTGTGTGTGTGTGTGTGTGTGTGCGCGTGTGTGTGTGTGCGTGTGTGTGTGTGTGTGCGTGTGTGTGTGTGCGCGTGTGTGTGTGTGCGTGTGTGTGTGTGTGTGCGTGTGTGTGTATGTGTGTGGTGTGGTGTGTGTGTGTGCGTGTGTGTGTGTGTGCGTGTGGTGTGTGTGTGTGTGTTGCACGGCCCGCTCGTTCGCCACTTTCGACGCGACCGGCGGATCAGCATCCCTGCCGCACATCAGGAAGTAGAAGGGGAGGCGGGTAGAGGAGGAGGAGGAGGACGAGGAGGAGGACGAGGAGGACGAGGAGGAGGACGAGGAGGAGGACGAGGAGGACGAGGAGGAGGACGAGGAGGAGGACGAGGAGGAGGACGAGGAGGAGGACGAGGAGGACGAGGAGGAGGACGAGGAGGAGGACGAGGAGGACGAGGAGGACGAGGGAGGAGGGAGGAGGAAATTACCCAGCTTGCAGCTTGGAGACCCGCCCCGCTAAAGGCGGGCAAGAACATCTGGAGGTCCCAATCCGCGCGAGACTCCCGCGCCTCACGGCACACAGAGCGTGGAGCTGAGGGCGTCCAGCGGAGCCCTGCTCCACCATCCCGCCCGTCTGTGGGGTGGGACGTGGGGTGGGACGTGGGGTGGGACGTGGGGTGGGACGTGGGGTGGGACGTGGGGTGGGACGTGGGGTGGGACGTGGGGTGGGAAGAGCTTTCTCCGTGCGTACCCGAGAACCCGCATTTAGAACCACGACCAAGGGGGTCCCCCCCTCCCCGTCCGCTCGCAACCATCGCCTGAGGAGGCACCAACGACTCCAGGGCCCCCTTTCACCGCTCCGTTTGACGGACCCAAGGGGACCCCACACGGTGCTACCCCCCCTGCCCCCCACACGCCGAGAGGTTTTCGCGGCCGCATGGGGGACCAGTGCAGTCACAGCAGAATGCCTGAACGGAAGTTCAATACAGCCGGGGGCTCAATGACGATCTTGATCGGCGTTTTAGATTCGATTGAAAGCTTTCGTGACTGCAAGGATTCATCTTCTTTGGCTCTTTCGGTACAGTCACCACCACCACGTGGAATGAGAAAATAATAAAATTGATAAAATAAAATAAAACAATAATATTCTCACTGTGGTTCTTTCGGTAAAGTCACCACCACGTGGAATGAGAATAAAATAATAAAATAAAATAATATTCTCACTGTGGTTCTGTCAGTAAAGTCACCACGTAGAATGATAATAAAATAATAAAATTGATAAAATACAATAACGCAATAATATTCTCACTGTGGTTCTGTCGGTAAAGTCACCACCACGTAGAATGAGAATTAAATAATAAATTGATTAAATAAAATAACGCGGTAAAATTTCTCACGACGTTTCGGCCGCAGCACAAGCGGCCTTCATCAGGTGAAGGGACGAGGCTGTCTGGAGGACAGCGCTGGAGTGAGAAAAGCCACGTTCAGATCACGACCTTTAAGCTGTGTGAGAAGAAACAAAGCGCCTTGTGACCAGTCACAAGCTAATCACTCAGCCATTTCAATGCTAAATTCTACGCTAATTCCTTTGTCAAGGGGTACCTCTGCGGATGTGTATACTTTAACTTAGCTATTTCAATGAGCCATTTCAATGCTAAATTATATGCTAATTCCTTTGTCAAGGTGTACCTCTGCGGATGTGTATACTTTAACTTAGCTATTTCAATGAGCCATTTCAATGATAAATTATATGCTAATTCCTTTGTCAAGGTGTACCTCTGCGGATGTGTATACTTTAACTTAGCTATTTCAATGAGCCATTTCAATGCTAAATTCTACACTAATTCCTTTGTCAAGGGGTACCTCTGCGGATGTGTATGCTTTAACTTAGCTATTTCAATGAGCCATTTCAATGCTAAATTCTATGCTAATTCCTTTGTCAAGGCGCTTTGTTTCTTCTCACACAGCTTAAAGGTCGTGATCTGAGCGTGGCTTTTCACTCCAGCGCTGTCCTCCAGACAGTCTGGTCCCTTCACCTGATGAAGCCCGCTTGTAGGCTGCGGCCGAAACGTCGTGAGAATTTTTATCGCGTTATTTTATTTTGTCAATTGGTTATTTCATTCTCATTCTACGTGGCGGCGGTGACTTTACCGAAAGAACCAAACAAGAAAAGAAAAAAATCCGCCCCCAACAAACATCGGACCGCGAGGGACGACGAAACCAAGGCTGGCCCCGACAGCTTAATATCGCCGATACAAATTCCCGCCCGGATTTCACCGACGATGCCCAAGGATCCTCCCCGTCTGCCGCGTAGCACGGAACGTCACAGATCGGACCGGAGATAATCGGAGATGATAATCGTTGCCGACGCCCCAGCGTCAACCGGCACCCGGAACCTCGACCCCCGACCCCCGACCCCCGCCCCGATCAACGGAAGCCGCAACCGCAGACGGATCCGGCCGACGCAGCAACCACCCCCATGAGCCAACTGGGACCACCGACCCGGTCCAGGCGCACCCACACCCCTCACACTGAACTGGAGCCCGCGGCGCGTGATGTGTCACGAGCGGTGCGGTGAGCCGTGTGGAGTGGAGTGTAGTGTAGTGTGGGGGTGGTGGCAGAGCATGTGTAGTGCCGTGACTCACCGGAGTTTTGCTGGGATGACCTCCGATGGCCGGGCGTCTCGGGCGGGGGGGTGGTGGGGGGGGGGGGGGGCTCACCGCGCTCCCGAGTTGGGAGGAGGGCGGCGGAGGCGGCGGAGGCGGCGGAGGCGGTGATGACGAGAGGCCGCTTTCCGCTTCAGGAAACCCGCGGGCGTGGATGTCCGGTGGCGACTCGGTGGCGACTCCCGAGCGAGCGAGCGAGAGCGAATCCAACCGCCTCGCCAGCCGCCAGGACGATGCCCAGCTTCACCGCCGGAGCCGGCCCGACATCTCCCGGTGGACGAGGAAGCGTCTCCCCCCCCCCCCCCTCACCCCCCTCACCCCCCTCACCCCCACCCCCCCCACCCCCCCCTCTCTCTCCCCCGCCCACGCCCCTCCCGCTTGGGTAATTCTCTTCAAGCCAAAGCGCCGGCATCGCCCCCAGGCTCCGTCTGCGGGGGGGGGCATGCGCGGGACCGGGCCCCTGCGGGGGGGGGGGCGGGGGGGGGGGTCCCCCTCAACTCGGCCCCGGTTCGCGCCCACGGACTGTGCTCCTCGTGTCCGTCTTGTGCAGGTAGGCAAGTTAAAAAAATTAAAAAATTAAAAAAATTTTTTTTATTTTTTTTATTTTAAAAACCGCTTCCGACGCCGGTTGCAGTGAGGCCTCGTTGGCGACGGAGACTTGCCCTTCGGAGGCAAGCCGTGTTGGTTTTTTTTTACTGCAGGCGCTTAGCTCTGCAGGTGGCGAGAGTCTTGATACTCGAAGGGGGTGACGGACCTCTTCACCTGTAACTCTACGCAGGGTGGGAAAACGTTTCTCTCCCTCTCTCTCCCCCCGCGAGCTTTAGCCCATGCCAGTTCCCTGGCTCCCTCTCTCTCCCGGGGGGCCTCTCTCAGGAGGCCCTCCGACCAGGCCCAGCTCCGTCGCGAGGTTCGCGGTCACCGGCCGCACGAGACCCCCCCGGGGCCCCCGGGAGGGCCAGCGGGCCACAATGCAAGCTTGCGTTGCGGCCCGCAGAAACATCGAGGGAATTTTGCCGTGTTATTTTATTATTTTATTTTTCTCATTCTACGTGGTGGTGGTGGTGGTGGTGGTGACTTTACCGAAAGAACCAAAGGAGAAGACCGTTGAGCCTTGTAGGCTGTGGAGCGACTTGGAGAGACAGCGCCTGTCATCTCCCACCACCCCCCCCCCAACTCCCCTCTTCAAGAGTCCTCTTCCAGTTGTCTGTACAGAGGACAAGCTACAGATCAAGTTAAATCGTTCCGTGTCAGCCTCCGATTCCGACACTCAAACTAAACTTCGCCTGCGGGGTTGCGATTTGAAGGGGCACTCTCACGAACGGTGAGTGGTTGCACCAGCTTTCGCTCGAAGGGGTTGACTTTGATCGGAGCACAATTGGAACGATCGTCACTATGTTTCGACTTAGAGCTTTCGTGACTGCAAGGATTCATCTTCTTTGGTTCTTTCGGTAAAGTCACCACCACCACCACCACCACGTAGAATGAGAATAAAAGAATAACACAATAAAATTCTCACGACGCTTCGGCCGCTTGCGTTGTGGCCGAAACGTCGTGAGAATTTTATCGTGTTATTTTATTATTGTATTCTCATTCTACGTGGTGGTGGTGGTGACATTACCGAAAGAACCAAAGAAGATTGTCACTACGATCGTAAGTGTTGGCTGTACACAGCGACCTCGCCACCGGGAATAGTAATGCTACAGCACTCCCCGCCCCCACGTTTGTATTCTAATACTGCGAGCACCAGCCTTGGCTGGAAGCCTCTCTTAATGACGCAAAAAAAACAATTCTCCGTGATGCGTGGCTTCTGCCGATGCAGCGCTCCCTATCAATTTTCCCAGTCACGAGGGCGATCCCTGGACCCTGCCACTCCCAGTACTTCGTCTTTCGTATGGCATTGTGAAAAGCAACAGTTTTTAATATTCAATGAGCGTCACAAATTAATGCAAAGCTTCCTCATCCGGTCCAATGGTGTGGTTGACGAAGTGTGGATTTCAGCGGTACCGCCCGGCTGCGCTTGATGGTTCGGACTTCTCCACAGTCGCAGCTGGGCAATTATTTGAGCAGTAACCGATTTTTGTGTTTGCGTTCTTGCTTATATCTGAATTGTTTCCCCACCTCAAGGCTCTTTCTTCTCACAAAGGGGCAGCTGTTTTCCCTTTGAAGTCGCTTGGGGGTTGTTTTGTTGTCCGGATTTTCTTTATCACCGCCATGTTTCTGTTCACGTTTTGGGCAGCGTTCCCCACGCTCCCATCATGGGCTGGAAGTGCTGCGAAATTTTTTTCGCATCGGACTTGCAGTCTCTCTCAAAAAGGGGGCGCTTGTGGCCTTTGAAGTCGTGAACGATTGTGCACGGGTGTGTGTGCTTGCTGTCGCCATGTAATTCCGTTCTCTCATCACGGGTAGGAAGTCAAATAAAATATTATTCACCTCTTATAGCTTGGTACCGTACCACTTTCCGCAGTTTTGACCCTGCAGGTGACTTGAAGTACGTGTTTACTACAGTACTATAGTGTTGTAACCACGTGTATACTGTTTACTATAGTACTATAGTGTTGTGACCACGTGTATACTGTTTACTACAGTACTATAGTGTTGTGACCACGTGTATACTGTTTACTACAGTACTATAGTGTTGTGACCACGTGTATACTGTTTACTACAGTACTATAGTGTTGTGACTACGTGTATACTGTTTACTATAGTACTATAGTGTTGTGACCACGTGTATACTGTTTACTATAGTACTATAGTGTTGTGACCATGTGTATACTGTTTACTATAGTACTAGTGTTGTGACCACGTGTATACTGTTTACTACAGTACTATAGTGTTGTGACCACGTGTATACTGTTTACTATAGTACTATAGTGTTGTGACCACGTGTATACTGTTTACTATAGTACTACAGTGTTGTGACCACGTGTATACTGTTTACTATAGTACTATAGTGTTGTGACCACGTGTATACTGTTTACTATAGTACTATAGTGTTGTGACTACGTGTATGCTGTTTACTATAGTACTATAGTGTTGTGACCACGTGTATACTGTTTACTATAGTACTATAGTGTTGTGACCACGTGTATACTGTTTACTATAGTACTAGTGTTGTGACCACGTGTATACTGTTTACTATAGTACTATAGTGTTGTGAACGTGTATACTGTTTACTATAGTACTATAGTGTTGTGACCACGTGTATACTGTTTACTATAGTACTATAGTGTTGTGACTACGTGTGTACTGTTTACTACAGTACTATAGTGTTGTGACCACGTGTATACTGTTTACTATAGTACTATAGTGTTGTGACCACGTGTATACTGTTTACTACAGTACTATAGTGTTGTGAACGTGTATACTGTTTACTATAGTACTATAGTGTTGTGACCACGTGTATACTGTTTACTATAGTACTATAGTGTTGTGACCACGTGTATACTGTTTACTATAGTACTATAGTGTTGTGACCACGTGTATACTGTTTACTACAGTACTACAGTGTTGTGACCACGTGTATACTGTTACCTACAGTACTATAGTGTTGTGACCACGTGTGTACTGTTTACTACAGTACTATAGTGTTGTGACCACGTGTATACTGTTTACTACAGTACTATTGAAATGGCTCATTGAAATAGCTAAGTTAAAGTATACACATCCGCAGAGGTACCCCTTGACAAAGGAATTAGCATAGAATTTAGCATTGAAACAGCTGAGTGATTAGCTTGTAACTGGTCACAGAAATAGCTATGTTAAAGTCAGAGCATACACATTCACCGAGGCACCTAGTACTCCTCATCAAACAGGAGAATTTAGCGAAACACAACCACGCTCAGACAGCGGACCTTTAAACTGTGTGCGAGCAAACAAGGTGTTCTGACAAAGAAATTAGCATGAAAATTAGCATTTGATTGGCGGATTTTAGGAAAGAGGTGGTGTACGTGCCGGTGGACTTGCCGTTTGGCGCGGCTAATTTTTATGCCAATTCCTTTGTCAAGGGGTACCTCTGCGGATGTGTATACTTTAACTTAGCTATTTCAATGAGCCATTTCAATGCTAAATTATATGCTAATTCCTTTGTCAAGGGGTACCTCTGCGGATGTGTATACTTTAACTTAGCTATTTCAATGAGCCATTTCAATGCTAAATTATATGCTAATTCCTTTGTCAAGGGGTACCTCTGCGGATGTGTATACTTTAACTTAGCTATTTCAATGAGCCATTTCAATGCTAAATTCTATGCTAATTCCTTTGTCAAGGCGTTTGGTCTTTTTCTTCTCACACAGCTTAAAGGTCGCGATCTGAGCGTGGCTTCTTCCACTCCAGCGCTGTCCTACCAGACAGTCTCGTCCCTTCACCTGATGAAGGCCGCTTGTGTTGTGGCCGAAACGTCGTGATTTTTTGTCATTTTATTTTTCACCTACGTGACTTTACCCAATAGAACCAAAGAGTATGGATCCTAGCAGTCACGAAAGCTTTAAATCTAGAATTTCCACGATTTCTTATGGGGGAAATTCGCTTTGACATACGAGTGCTTTGGATTACAAACACGTTTTCTGGAAAGAATAATCCTCGCAATCCAAGGTTTTACTGTATATTCAAACATGCTCTTCGAGTGAGAATAGGTTTTCTACTTTTTTCTGGAAACAGCTGTCGAGATATTCTTAGTTTTTTCGGTAAAGTCACGTTGAAGAGAAACAACAAAATAATAAAATATATAACAATAAAAAATTCTCACTCAAACGGTCGTCTTCAGGTTAAGACACCTGAAGATGACCGTTTGAGTTATGGTCGAAACGTCGTGAGAATTTTTTATTGTTTTATATATATTTTATTATTTTGTTGTTTCCCTTCAACGTGACTTTACCGAAAAAACTAAGAATATGAATTACTGCAGTCACGAAAGCTTTAAATCAAAAGCTGTCGAGATGTTAAAACACCAAACTGAAACCTCTCACAAGGAATCACGTCACTGCATTAACCACAATACTTGTGGTCGGAATGCAAACAAAAAACACGCTCTGATAATATGATGGCGTTGTCTTTGAAACCGATTGGTCCACACCAGAGACAGCTTTCTTTTGAGCCTCGTGTCAAACGGTGTTAGACCAGAGGACGCTAAACGGCGTGCTCTTCCAGTGTTTGTGATGAGATGATACAAAACTCCGAGTTGCTGAGGTGATTAAGCAAGCGCCACATACATGCTAATATTAGTATTATTATTATAACGTAGTGAATGCTTGGGAGCTTATTGACTCTGGCTCCTAGTTAGAGATCTGCCCAACCCGCAGGTCCGCAAAGACTGACCGCTCTTACTCTGCAGGTTGAACCTAGGAGCTGAGTGTTCGACTTCACGTTATTTTCGTTAAAGGCCTGTGACGAAGGTGAATCTATTGGAGCTTCATTGTCTCTGGCTTACAACATCCACAGGGTCTCCATTTGACTTTGTTTTGCCTAAGAAGTCCACCCACACCTCCACTTCCACAAACTGCTGGGAGTTGCCTCGCTCTGCCTCACAGTCAGAATTCTCCTCCTGCTTCACGTTGCCTCCATCGATGTGAAGGTCCGGTTTTGGAGTTGAATCTTCATCTTCACATTTCACCATCACTTCTTCACATTTCACATCTTCACATTTCACCTCGATACCTTTAAAAGTGTCCAAGCTGGGATTCTCTTCTGATTCTATTTTCAGGAGGGATGGGCTCATTGCAGCACTTTGACTTTCACAAGTCGATTTCAGACTACACTCCTTGGGGATCTCCTGATGCCTGTGTGTCCTCTGGTGTACATGAAGATCTGATGACTGTGAAAATTCCTTCTCACAGACAGTGCACTTAAAGGGTTGATCTTCTGTGTGTATTCTCTGGTGTATTTTAAGATAAAATGAACTTGAAAACGCCTTCCCACACACACTGCACTTGAAGGGTTTCTCTCCTGTGTGTGTTCTCTGGTGTATTTTAAGATTTGATGACTGTGAAAATTCCTTCTCACACACGGTGCACTTGAAGGGGTTATCTCCTGTGTGTATTCTCTGGTGTATTTTAAAATAAAATGAACTTGAAAACGCCTTCCCACACACACTGCACTTGTTTGGTTTATCTCCTGTGTGCGTTCTCTCGTGTATTTTAAGATTTGATGACTGTGAAAATGCCTTCTCACACACACTGCACTTGAAGGGTTTCTCTCCCGTGTGTGTTCTCTGGTGAATCTGAAGACCTGATGCCCATGCAAATGCCTTCTCACAGACGGCGCAATTGAAGGGTTTCTCTCCTGTGTGCGTTCTCTGGTGCACTTTAAGTTGTGATGACAGTGCAAAGGGCTTCCCGCACAGAGTACACCTGAAGGGTTTCTCTCCCGTGTGCGTTCTCTGGTGTATTTTAAGATGTGATGAATCTAAAAATGCCTTCTCACACACAGTGCACTTGAAGGGTCTCTCTCCTGTGTGAGTTCTCTGGTGCCGTGTCACACTTCCAGCACAATCCGTGCTGTCTGCATCCTGGTCCCATTGTTGTCTTGTTGAACCGGGCTGCGCCGAGTGCCTTTGCTCCATCAGACCAATTCTGCCGATGAAGCGTCAGAAGAATGTTTCAGCTGCAGGCAGAAAAAAATATCCACACCATCTACGTCAGTATCAAGGCACAGAGGAATACATTTATAAACGTAGTCAAACATGACTTACACGTCTATATTTATTCATATACTCAAGATATTCCCCAATCCATCTTATGGGCTGTTAAGGCACACAATGAGAGGGCAAATGGTTATAAATATGCCCGGAGGCCCTAGTATCTTCAAAATAAATATCAACCCAAAACACCAAGCACACAATTTCGGATGCCTGGCAACAATAGCAATATTTATAAAAGCAAAATTAAGCTAACATAGCAAAGGCTTTGTCTTGCCTAATAAAAAATATATATTTTATTATTTTGTTGTTTCCTTTCAACGTGACTTTACCGAAAAAACTAAGAATATGAATTACTGCAGTCACGAAAGCTTTAAATCAAAATTTTATAGCAAAGGCTGTTGAAAATAATACTATCTGCATTATGCAGAAATGCATAAAATTAATGTTCAATCACAATTTAGAGGTGTGAAGCCAGTCTTAGATTTGCTTGAATGCTGGGATGAACAGTTCTGACTTCAGCTGCACGTGTGCTGTGATAACTTCCTGTTTCCATTCTTACAAAAAGTCCCAGAGGAAAATTAAAATAAGCTATTGTTTTGATTTAACCTCCATGTTCAATCGTTAATATACTTTACTGCAAATACAAACTTGACATTGTCACACACTGGCATGGTAAAAAGGTGGTAGTGTGTCCAGAACCATGCCTGGCCACCTTCATCTGCTCGGTATTAATGCTAATATTAATATTAATACGAGCCCTGCGATTGTATAACACAACCGAAAACCCGTTACAAAAACACACATTTACCGACTTCACTGTCAGAAATCAATTGTTCTAACAAAGCCAGCATGGCAAGACATTACTCTTAATGTTTGATTACTGAGACCTGTGCGAAGCCGGGTAACTTAGCAAGTTCTGAATAAATACTATATCTTAGATGTTGGTGCTTGAATGGGGAGCGGTAGTCCAACGGTTAGCGTCCTGAGCTATAATCCCAGCGAGCCGATTTGTATTCCTACAGAGCCAAGCCACGACATTTGGCTGTCGCCTGATGAAGCTGGTTATAATTACTGGCGAAAAACATCGCACTCAGATTGTAAATGTTGTGGCTTGGCTCTCCAACACACAACCGGTGTGCTGTACTAGTGACGAATTTGCCACGTTCTTTTGACGTGACAACCCTTACTAGTTGGCTGTTGTCAGGTGGTAGGCGGGTTTAATGACACACATTTATATATCTTCTTTGAGTCGGCGTACTGGCAGTCTATAATCTAGACTGTATCCTGCTTCTCAACTTACCTGTGCGTACTGATGCTCTTTCATTTACACTTACTACAGCTTAATTCTTCAATGCATTTCTATTGGTTCGATTGTTGACGTCACGCTATTTAGTCATACGTAGTACTGCGATGCTGATTAATATGTTATACTGCTAAATACGTTGGACGTTCTTAGCTACAGCCCATTGCATTTCGTCTATCGTTTTGTTAGATTGGTGGGAACATCATCCATTTCTATTTCGCCGTACCGCACCTTTACTTTTCACTAAAGCGGGGAGCACGCAGGGAGGTTCAATGCCTCAAATATCGTTGACCTTGCATTCTTACGGTGGGTGAGGAACATTGCCAGAGGGACATTGTTCCTCCATACCAAGGAAACACCATCGCACGATTTCCTGACAATAACAGAGCATACGATGCCCTACAATAACACAATTTCCTGTCGCAAGGCCAAGATGCCTACCACGTCAACATTCCTCCAATTACAAAGCTGCAGGACAAAGACATCCTCTCAAAACTGTCTACTCTAAAAATACTTCGATGCCTTCGTGATCATGGACAGAGGAGGAAACCGCATATGATGGTGCGCCAACCTCTTTCACCAGTATGTTGTCGATTAGTATGCCAACATTGAGAGTGGGCGCCTTCTTTACATTCAACTGAATCAAAACCGACTGCGTGTGAACAGTATGCTCATCTCTGGGGCGCCATCAATGCCGAAGGAGATACAAACGCTCACAATATGGGCAGATTAGTTGCTTTGCCTTCATCCTTCACAGCTCCACCAAGATACATGCATGAGAAGACTCAGGATGCCATGACGTACATCAGCCAATATGCCACGCCCCATCTCTACATCACCTTCACTTGCAATCCCGAATGAAAGGAGATCCAGCTTTAGCTTTATCCAAACCAAAAGCCACCAGACAGACATGACATCTTAGCGAGGGTCTTCAAACTCAAAGTTTATTGCCACATGATGCTCATCACGACCAACGAAGGCGGCGTCTTTGGATAGACAAGCAGTACCTTGCACACCATTGGGTGGCAAAAACGTCCTCTTCCTCATGCTCACATTTCCCAAATGGATGAGGGAAACAATTCATGCAATTCCCATTGACACATTTATCAGTACTGAGCTTCCTTACCTTCATCAAGACCCTGCCCTTTTGTTATGAGGTCTGCAACCAAATGGTCCATGGCCCATGTGCCCAGTTCTATCCAAATGCGCCATGTATGCAAGACCACAGCCGTACCAAGTGGTATCCATGCAACTACTTGAAAGACGCTCAAGTTGGCCCATGATGGCTATCCTCTATATCTTCGCAGAAATACTGAGCATGGTGGATTTCAAACAACGCTCAGACCTGCCACTAACTCGCTAATTACGGTTCACAACCGATGGATCGTTTCCCTACTGCCCTCCCCTGTGCAAGATCTTCCACCATCTTCATGAAGCTATGACAGAAGCTTCTGATGCTCAGTCCCCTTTCCCAACTGACATTGACCTTCTGCATGATTCTTCAAGTTTGCAGCCCATCTAACCCCATGGGGACTCTGCCAAAAAATACAAAGAGGGCATGAGTAAGGACATCCTCCACGGAGCTCAATGACAAAATACAAACCTCGACGTCAACTTCTCTGATGTGATCTTCAAACAGGCCCTCATCCCCTTCAGGACAAACTGCACTGCATTGTGCTAAATACCTCGCGTCTATGGGATTACCAACGCCCTACACGGACAACCTGCATGCCCTTGCTCAAGAGGCCCTACGTTAAATATGCTATTGTGCTGTCTCGGGTGTGGACCAATCAAATTCAAGGACAGTGCATATTATTATCAGAGTTGTCTTTTTTGTTTGCATTTTGACTGCTTGTGTTGTGGTTATTGCAAACATGATGCCTTGAATAAAGGTGTCAGTTTTTTGTGCCAGTTAAAAGGGTAAAACCTATTCCTATGCCATTGTGCTTCAACGGCTTCGTAAATTTACTCACGAAAATTAACCAAGGCTCACGCGTGCACAAAGTCAAGCCCACACGAACATCTTGGAAGACATTGAGACTACAAATTGAGTCTTTTTTGTTTTTCCCCTTGACGCACCTGCCAGTACTGGGAAGACTTTTGTTTTCAAACTGCTCCTCGCTAAGGCTCGCCAGAGAGAGAGACAATTGCTCTAGCTGTGGCATCATCGGGGATTGCTGTGCAAGTCTTTGTGTGTGTAAGTCGATGTGTGTGTAAGTCGATGTGTGTGTAAGTGGATGTGTGTGTAAGTGGATGTGTTTGTAAGTGGATGTGTGTGTAAGTGGATGTGTGTGTAAGTCGATGTGTGTGTAAGTCAATGTGTGTGTAAGTGGATGTGTGTGTAAGTCGATTTGTGTGTAAGTCGATGTGTGTGTAAGTCGATGTGTAAGTCGATGTGTGTGTAAGTCGATGTGTGTGTAAGTCGATGTGTGTGTAAGTCGATGTGTGTGTAAGTCGATGTGTGTGTAAGTGGATGTGTGTGTAAGTCGATGTGTAAGTCGATGTGTGTGTAAGTGGGTGTGTGTGTAAGTCGATGTGTGTGTAAGTCGATGTGTGTGTGTAAGTGGATGTGTGTGTAAGTCCATGTGTGTGTAAGTCGATGTGTGTGTAAGTCGATGTGTGTGTAAGTCGATGTGTGTGTAAGTCGATGTGTGTGTAAGTCGATGTGTGTGTAAGTCGATGTGTGTGTAAGTCGATGTGTGTGTAAGTCGATGTGTAAGTCGATGTGTGTGTGTCAGTCCATGTGTGTGTGGGGAGCGATAGTGTAGCGGTTAGCGCTACGCTGCGCTATGAACCTGACGACCCGGGTTCGATTCCCGCTCACGGCCAACACCAGTGACGATTATCTGAACCGGTCCCGGACCTCCCCTAGGTCGACTCAGCCTCAAATGAGTACCTGGTGCGGTGTGTAAATATTGCCACTGGGGAGAAAAAGGCGGTCGGGCGTGGTGCTGGCCACCCACCCCCTCGTGTACCGTTCCGGCCTTCATAGGTGCTCGCTAACAGCACTTGCCCCTACAGTCTGTTAAGGCTATATGGGGGATCTTTGTGTGTTTGAGTCCATGTGTTTGTAAGTCTATGTGTGTCTGTGTATTTTTTGTACAGGCAACGCCAGATGTCTGTGTGTGTACGTCGCTGTGTGTCAGTCCATGTGTGTGTGTTTGAGTCCATGTGTGTGTGTTTGAGTCTATGTGTGTGTAAGTCACTGTGTGTCTGTGTGTAAGTCTATGTGTGTGTAAGTGTATGAGTGTGTGTTTAAGTCCATGTGTGTGTGTTTGAGTCTATGTGTGTGTAAGTCACTGTGTGTCTGTGTGTAAGTCTATGTGTGTGTAAGTGTATGTGGTGTGTGTTGAGTCCATGTGTGTGTGTTTGAGTCCATGTGTGTGTGTTTGAGTCCATGTGTGTGTAAGTCTACGTGTGTCTGTGTATTTTTTGCACAGGCAACGCCAGATGTCTGTGTGTAAGTCAATGTGTGTGTGTAAGTCAATGTGCGTGTGAAGTCATGTGTGTGTAAGTCACTGTGTGTGAGTGAGTCGATGTGTGTGTGTAACTCAATGTGTGTGTGTGAGTCAATGTGTGTGTGAGTCAATGTGTGTGTGTGAGTCAATGTGTGTGTGTGTGTAAGTCAATGTGTGTGTGTGAGTCAATGTGTGTGTGTAAGTCAATGTGTGTGTATCTAAAGTCCATATCTGTGTGTATCTAAAGTCAATGTGTGTGTGTGAGTCAATGTGTGTGTGTGTGTAAGTCAATGTGTGTGTGTGTATCTAAAGTCCATGTCTGTGTGAGTCTAAGCAGATAATTAAAGAAAAAGCAATCAGGCGATGGGCAGGAGGCGAGGCCCCGCATGGCTAGGCCCCGCGTTGTAATGTTCCGACCTGGACGTCGATTCCATTACTCGCTGCTACTCAATTGAAATCCCTACGAGAGAGAGCGAGGAGCGAGGCTGTACCTGGGTAAACAACAACAACAACAACAACCACCACCACCAACACGACAACAACAACAACAACCACGATGTGAACTTCTCACCTCGGCTCACAGTGAGCGCGCGCGTTGAGTACGGCAGCTTCCTGGTGTCTCGTGACGTCACGCGGCAGCAGGTGACATGACGTCACTAGCGGGGTTCACACCTCCCCCCTCACGCCGATGAGGTAATGCAGCGGTGACGTCAGAGAGCGGGGTTAGAGTTCAAGTTTATTAAGATTCCTATTCCATTGATCCCTCTATTGAACATTGATCCTTTGGTGTGCGTGAGATCAACAACGTGAACATTGTGTATACAGTGTGTGTGTGTACAAACTGTGTATAAGTGTGTGTGTACAAACTGTGTATAAGTGTGTGTGTGTACAAATTGTGTATAAGTGTGTGTACAAACTGTGTATACAGTGTGTGTACAAACTGTGCATAAGTGTGTGTGTACAAACTGTGTATACAGCGTGTGTGTACAAACTGTGTATACAGCATGTGTGTACAAACTGCGTATAAGTGTGTGAGACCAAATTGCGTATAAGTGTGTGTGTGTACAAACTGTGTATAAGTGTGTGTACAACCTGTGTATAAGTGTGTGTACAAACTGTGTATACAGTGTGTGTACAACCTGTGTATAAGTGTGTGTGTACAAACTGTGTATAAGTGTGTGTACAACCTGTGTATAAGTGTGTGTGTACAACCTGTGTATAAGTGTGTGTACAACCTGTGTATACAATGTGTGTACAAACTGTGTATAAGTGTGTGTGTACATCCTGTGTATAAGTGTGTGTACAAACTGTGTATGAGTGTGTAAAAACTGTGTATAAGTGTGTGTGTACAAACTGTGTATAAGTGTGTGTACAAACTGTATACAGTGTGTACAAACTGTGTATAAGTGTGTGTACAAACTGTGTATACAGTGTGTGCACAACCTGTGTATAAGTGTGTGTACAATCTGTGTATAAGTGTGTGTACAAACTGTGTACAAGTGTGTGTACAAACTGTATAAGTGTGTGTACAAACTGTATACAGTGTGTGTACAAACTGTGTATAAGTGTGTGTGTACAAACTGTGTATAAGTGTGTGTGTACAAATTGTGTATAAGTGTGTGTGTACAAACTGTGTATAAGTGTGTGTGTACAAACTGTGTATAAGTGTGTGTGTACAAATTGTGTATAAGTGTGTGTACAAACTGTGTAGAAGTGTGTGTGTACAAACTGTGTATACAGTGTGTGTACAAACTGTGTATAAGTGTGTGTGTACTAACTGTGTATAAGTGTGTGTGTGTACAAACTGTGTATAAGTGTGTACAAACTGTGTATAAGTGTGTGTGTACAAACTGTGTATGTGTGTGTACAAACTGTGTATAAGTGTGTGTGTACAACCTGTGTATAAGTGTGTACAAACTGTGTAAAAGTGTGTGTACAAACTGTGCATAAGTGTGTGTGTACAAATTGTGTATACAGCGTGTGTGTACAAACTGTGTATACAGCATGTGTGTACAAACTGCGTATAAGTGTGTGAGACCAAATTGCGTATAAGTGTGTGTGTGTGTACAAACTGTGTATAACAGTGTGTGCATAAACTGTGTATAAGTGTGTGTGTACAAACTGTGTATAAGTGTGTGTGTACAACCTGTGTATAAGTGTGTGTGTACAAACTGTGTAAACAGTGTGTGTACAAACTGTGTATAAGTGTGTGTACAACCTATGTATAAGTGTGTGTGTACAAACTGTGTATAAGTGTGTGTGTACAAACTGTGTATAAGTGTGTACAAAACTGTGTATAAGTGTGTGTTGTACAACCTGTGTATAAGTGTGTGTGTGTACAAACTGTGTATATAATGTGTGTGTACAACCTGTGTATAAGTGTGTGTGTACAAACTGTGTATACAGCGTGTGTACAAACTGTGTATAAGTGTGTGTGTGTGCAACCTTTGTATAAATGTGTGTGTACAAACTGTGTATAAGTGTGTGTGCAAACTGTGTATAAATGTGTGTGTACAACCTGTGTATAAGTGTGTGTGCAAACTGTGTATAAGTGTGTGTACAAAATGTGTACAAGTGTGTGTACAAACTGTATAAGTGTGTGTATAAACTGTGTATAAGTGTGTGTGTACAACCTGTGTATAAGTGTGTACAAACTGTGTATAAGTGTGTACAAACTGTGTATAAGTGTGTGTACAACTGTGTATAAGTTGTGTGTGTACAAACTGTGTATAAGTGTGTGTGTACAAACTGTGTATAAGTGTGTGTGTACAACCTGTGTATAAGTGTGTGTACAACCTGTGTATACAATGTGTGTGTACAACCTGTGTATACAGTGTGTGCACAAACTGTGTATACAGTGTGTGTGTACAACCTGTGTATAAGTGTGTGTACAAACTGTATAAGTGTGTGTACAAACTGTATACAGTGTGTGTACAAACTGTGTATAAGTGTGTGTGTACAAACTGTGTATAAGTGTGTGTGTGTGCAAACTGTGTATAAATGTGTGTGTACAACCTGTGTATAAGTGTGTGTGCAAACTGTGTATAAGTGTGTGTACAAACTGTGTACAAGTGTGTGTACAAACTGTATAAGTGTGTGTATAAACTGTGTATAAGTGTGTGTGTACAACCTGTGTATAAGTGTGTACAAACTGTGTATAAGTGTGTACAAACTGTGTATAAGTGTGTGTACAAACTGTGTATAAGTGTGTGTGTACAAACTGTGTATAAGTGTGTGTGTACAAACTGTGTATAAGTGTGTGTGTACAACCTGTGTATAAGTGTGTGTACAACCTGTGTATACAATGTGTGTGTACAACCTGTGTATACAGTGTGTGCACAAACTGTGTATACAGTGTGTGTGTACAACCTGTGTATAAGTGTGTGTACAAACTGTATAAGTGTGTGTACAAACTGTATACAGTGTGTGTACAAACTGTGTATAAGTGTGTGTGTACAAACTGTGTATAAGTGTGTGTGTGTACAAATTGTGTATAAGTGTGTGTGTACAAACTGTGTATAAGTGTGTGTGTACAAACTGTGTATAAGTGTGTGTGTGTACAAATTGTGTATAAGTGTGTGTACAAACTGCGTATAAGTGTGTGAGACCAAATTGCGTATAAGTGTGTGTGTGTGTACAAACTGTGTATAACAGTGTGTGCATAAACTGTGTATAAGTGTGTGTGTACAAACTGTGTATAAGTGTGTGTGTACAACCTGTGTATAAGTGTGTGTGTACAAACTGTGTAAACAGTGTGTGTACAAACTGTGTATAAGTGTGTGTACAACCTATGTATAAGTGTGTGTGTACAAACTGTGTATAAGTGTGTGTGTACAAACTGTGTATAAGTGTGTACAAACTGTGTATAAGTGTGTGTGTACAACCTGTGTATAAGTGTGTGTGTGTACAAACTGTGTATATAATGTGTGTGTACAACCTGTGTATAAGTGTGTGTGTACAAACTGTGTATACAGCGTGTGTACAAACTGTGTATAAGTGTGTGTGTGTGGCAACCTTGTATAAATGTGTGTGTACAAACTGTGTATAAGTGTGTGTGCAAACTGTGTAGAAATGTGTGTGTACAACCTGTGTATAGTGTGTGTGCAAGCTGTGTATAAGTGTGTGTACAAACTGTGTACAAGTGTGTGTACAAACTGTATAAGTGTTGTATAAACTGTGTAATAAGTGTGTGTGTACAACCTGTGTATAAGTGTGTACAAACTGTGTATAAGTGTGTACAAAACGTGTATAAGTGTGTGTACAAACTGTGTATAAGTGTGTGGTGTACAAACTGTGTATAAAGTGTGTGTGTACAAACTGTGTATAAGTGTGTGTGTACAACCGTGTATAAGTGTGTGTACAACCTGTGTATACAATGTGTGTGTACAACCTGTGTATACAGTGTGTGCACAAACTGTGTATACAGTGTGTGTGTACAACCTGTGTATAAGTGTGTGTACAAACTGTATAAGTGTGTGTACAAACTGTATACAGTGTGTGTACAAACTGTGTATAAGTGTGTGTGTACAAACTGTGTATAAGTGTGTGTGTGTGCACAAACTGTGTATACAGTGTGTGTGTACAACCTGTGTATAAGTGTGTGTGCAACTGTGTACTAAGTGTGTGTACAAACTGTGTACAAGTGTGTGTACAAACTGTATAAGTGTGTGTATAAACTGTGTATAAGTGTGTGTGTACAACCTGTGTATAAGTGTGTACAAACTGTGTATAAGTGTGTACAAACTGTGTATAAGTGTGTGTACAAACTGTGTATAAGTGTGTGTGTACAACTGTGTATAAGTGTGTGTGTACAAACTGTGTATAAGTGTGTGTGTACAACCTGTGTATAAGTGGTGTGTACAACCTGTGTATACAATGTGTGTGTACAACCTGTGTATACAGTGTGTGCACAAACTGTGTATAAAGTGTGTGTACAACCTGTGTATAAGTGTGTGTACAAACTGTATAAGTGTGTGTACAAACTGTATACAGTGTGTGTACAAACTGTGTATAAGTGTGTGTGTACAAACTGTGTATAAGTGTGTGTGTGTACAAATTGTGTATAAGTGTGTGTGTACAAACTGTGTATAAGTGTGTGTGTACAAACTGTGTATAAGTGTGTGTGTGTACAAATTGTGTATAAGTGTGTGTACAAACTGTGTTAAGTGTGTGTGTACAAACTGTGTATACAGTGTGTGTACAAACTGTGTATAAGTGTGTGTGTACAAACTGTGTATAAGTGTGTGTGTGTACAACTGTGTATAAGTGTGTACAAACTGTGTATAAGTGTGTGTGTACAAACTGTGTATGTGTGTGTACAAACTGTGTATAAGTGTGTGTGTACCAACCTGTGTATAAGTGTGTACAAACTGTGTAAAAGTGTGGTGTACAAACTGTGCATAAGTGTGTGTGTACAAATTGTGTATACAGCGTGTGTGTACAAACTGTGTTATACAGCATGTGTGTACAAACTGCGTATAAGTGTGTGAGACCAAATTGCGTATAAGTGGTGTGTGTGTACAAACTGTGTATAACAGTGTGTGCATAAACTGTGTATAAGTGGTGTGTGTACAAACTGTGTATAAGTGTGTGTGTACAACCTGTGTATAAGTGTGTGTGTACAAACTGTGTAAACAGTGTGTGTACAACCGGTGTATAAGTGTGTGTGTACAAACTGTGTAAACAGTGTGTGTACAAACTGTGTATAAGTGTGTGTACAACCTATGTATAAGTGTGTGTGTACAAACTGTGTATAAGTGTGTGTGTACAAACTGTGTATAAGTGTGTACAAAACTGTCTATAAGTGTGTGGTGTACAACCTGTGTATAAGTGTGTGTGTGTACAAACTGTGTATATAATGTGTGTGTACAACCTGTGTATAAGTGTGTGTGTACAAACTGTGTATACAGCGTGTGTACAAACTGTGTATAAGTGTGTGTGTGCAACCTTTGTATAAATGTGTGTGTACAAAACTGTGTATAGTGTGTGTGCAAACTGTGTATATAATGTGTGTGTACAACCTGTGTATAAGTGTGTGTGCAAACTGTGTATAAGTGTGTGTACAAACTGTGTACAAGTGTGTGTACAAACTGTATAAGTGTGTGTATAAACTGTGTATAAGTGTGTGTGTACAACCTGTGTATAAGTGTTGTACAAACTGTGTATAAGTGTGTACAAACTGTGTATAATGTGTTGTACAAACTGTGTATAAGTGTGTGTGTACAAACTGTGTATAAGTGTGTGTGTACAAACTGTGTATAAGTGTGTGTGTACAACCTGTGTATAAGTGTGTGTACAACCTGTGTATACAATGTGTGTGTACAACCTGTGTATACAGTGTGTGCACAAACTGTGTATACAGTGTGTGTGTACAACCTGTGTATAAGTGTGTGTACAACCTGTGATACAATGTGTGTACAAACTGTGTATAAGTGTGTGTGTACAAACTGTGTAAACAGTGTGTGTACAAACTGTGTACAAGTGTGTGTACAAACTGTGTATACAGTGTGTGTACAAACTGTGTATAAGTGTGTGTACAAACTGTGTATGAGTGTGTAAAAACTGTGTATAAGTGTGTGTACAAACTGTATACAGTGTGTACAAACTGTGTATAAGTGTGTGTACAAACTGTGTATACAGTGTGTGCACACCTGTGTATAAGTTTTCGTACAATCTGTGTATAAGTGTGTGTACAAACTGTGTACAAGTGTGTGTACAAACTGTATAAGTGTGTGTACAAACTGTATACAGTGTGTGTACAAACTGTGTATAAGTGTGTGTGTACAAGCTGTGTATAAGTGTGTGTGTACAAATTGTGTATAAGTGTGTGTGTACAAACTGTGTATAAGTGTGTGTGTACAAACTGTGTATAAGTGTGTGTGTGTGTACAAATTGTGTATAAGTGTGTGCACAAACTGTGTATAAGTGTGTGTGTACAAACTGTGTATACAGTGTGTGTACAAACTGTGTATAAGTGTGTGTGTACAAACTGTGTATAAGTGTGTGTGTGTACAAACTGTGTATAAGTGTGTACAAACTGTGCATAAGTGTGTGTGTACAAACTGTGTATAAGTGTGTGTTTACAAACTGTGTATAAGTGTGTATGTACAAACTGTGTATAAGTGTGTGTGTACAAACTGTGTATAAGTGTGTGTGTACAAACTGTGTATAAGTGTGTGTGTACATACTGTGTATGTGTGTGTACAAACTGTGATACAGTGTGTGTACAAACTGTGTAAACAGTGTGTGTACAAACTGTGTATAAGTGTGTGTACAACCTGTGTATACAGTGTGTGTACAAAACTGTGTATAAGTGTGTGTGTGTGTACAGCCTGTGTATAAGTGTGTGTGTACAAACTGTGTATACAGTGTGTGCACAAACTGTGTATAAGTGTGTGTACAAACTGTGTATAAGTGTGTGTACAGCCTGTGTATAGTGTGTGTGTGTACAAACTGTGTATAGTGTGTGTGTACAAACTGTGTATACAGTGTGTGTGTACAAACTGTGTATGTGTGTGTACAAACTGTATAAGTGTGTGTACAAACTGTATACAGTGTGTGTACAAACTGTGTATACAGTGTGTGTGTACAAACTGTGTATAAGTGTGTGTACAAACTGTGTATAAGTGTGTGTACAAACTGTGTATAAGTGTGTGTGTACAAACTGTGTATAAGTGTGTGTACAAACTGTATATACAGTGTGTGTACAAACTGTGTATACAGTGTGTGTACAAACTGTGTATAAGTGTGTGTACAAACTGTGTATAAGTGTGTGTGTACAACCTGTGTATACAGTGTGTGTGTGTACAAACTGTGTATAAGTGTGTGTACAACCTGTGTATAAGTGTGTATGTACAAACTGTGTATAAGTGTGTGTGTACAACCTGTGTATAAGTGTGTGTACAACCTGTGTATACAATGTGTGTACAAACTGTGTATAAGTGTGTACAAACTGTGTATAAGTGTGTGTACAACCTGTGTATAAGTGTGTGTGTACAAACTGTGTAAAAGTGCGTGTGTACAACCTGTGTATAAGTGTGTGTACAACCTGTGTATACAATGTGTGTACAAACTGTGTATAAGTGTGTACAAACTGTGTATAAGTGTGCGTACAAACTGTGTATAAGTGTGTGTGTACAAACTGTGTATAAGTGTGTGTGTACAAACTGTGTATAAGTGTGTGTGTACAACCTGTGTATAAGTGTGTGTGTACAAACTGTGTATAAGTGTGTGTACAAACTGTGTATAAGTGTGTGTACAAACTGTGTATAAGTGTGTGTGTGTACAAACTGTGTATAAGTGTGTGTACAAACTGTATAAGTGTGTGTACAACCTGTGTATACAGTGTGTGTACAAACTGTGTATAAGTGTGTGTGTGTGTACAGCCTGTGTATAAGTGTGTGTGTACAAACTGTGTATACAGTGTGTGCACAAACTGTGTATAAGTGTGTGTACAAACTGTGTATAAGTGTGTGTACAGCCTGTGTATAAGTGTGTGTGTGTACAAACTGTGTATAGTGTGTGTGTACAAACTGTGTATACAGTGTGTGTGTACAAACTGTGTATGTGTGTGTACAAACTGTATAAGTGTGTGTACAAACTGTATACAGTGTGTGTACAAACTGTGTATACAGTGTGTGTGTACAAACTGTGTATAAGTGTGTGTACAAACTGTGTATAAGTGTGTGTACAAACTGTGTATAAGTGTGTGTGTACAAACTGTGTATAAGTGTGTGTACAAACTGTGTATAAGTGTGTGTACAAACTGTGTATAAGTGTGTGTGTACAACCTGTGTATACAGTGTGTGTGTGTACAAACTGTGTATAAGTGTGTGTACAACCTGTGTATAAGTGTGTGTGTACAAACTGTGTATAAGTGTGTGTGTACAACCTGTGTATAAGTGTGTGTACAACCTGTGTATACAATGTGTGTACAAACTGTGTATAAGTGTGTACAAACTGTGTATAAGTGTGTGTACAACCTGTGTATAAGTGTGTGTGTACAAAACTGTGTATAAGTGTCGTGTGTACAACCTGTGTATAAGTGTGTGTACAACCTGTGTATACAATGTGTGTACAAACTGTGTATAAGTGTGTACAAACTGTGTATAAGTGTGCGTACAAACTGTGTATAAGTGTGTGTGTACAAACTGTGTATAAGTGTGTGTGTACAAACTGTGTATAAGTGTGTGTGTACAACCTGTGTATAAGTGTGTGTGTACAAACTGTGTATAAGTGTGTGTACAAACTGTGTATAAGTGTGTGTACAAACTGTGTATAAGTGTCTGTATAAACTGTGTATAAGTGTGTGTGTGTACAGCCTGTGTATAAGTGTGTGTGTGTGTACAACCTGTGTATAAGTGTGTGTGTTCAACCTGTGTATAAGTGTGTGTACAACCTGTGTATACAATGTGTGTGTACAACCTGTGTATACAGTGTGTGCACAAACTGTGTATACAGTGTGTGTGTACAACCTGTGTATAAGTGTGTGTACAACCTGTGTATACAATGTGTGTACAAACTGTGTATAAGTGTGTGTGTACAAACTGTGTAAACAGTGTGTGTACAAACTGTGTACAAGTGTGTGTACAAACTGTATAAGTGTGTGTACAAACTGTGTATAAGTGTGTGTGTACATCCTGTGTATAAGTGTGTGTACAAACTGTGTATGAGTGTGTAAAAACTGTGTATAAGTGTGTGTACAAACTGTATACAGTGTGTACAAACTGTGTATAAGTGTGTGTACAAACTGTGTATACAGTGTGTGCACAACCTGTGTATAAGTGTGTGTACAATCTGTGTATAAGTGTGTGTACAAACTGTGTACAAGTGTGTGTACAAACTGTATAAGTGTGTGTACAAACTGTATACAGTGTGTGTACAAACTGTGTATAAGTGTGTGTGTACAAACTGTGTATAAGTGTGTGTGTACAAACTGTGTATAAGTGTGTGTGTACAAACTGTGTATAAGTGTGTGTGTACAAACTGTGTATAAGTGTGGTTGTGTGTACAAACTGTGTATAAGTGTGTGTACAAACTGTGTATAAGTGTGTGTGTACAAACTGTGTATACAGTGTGTGTACAAACTGTGTATAAGTGTGTGTGTACAAACTGTGTATAAGTGTGTGTGTGTACAAACTGTGTATAAGTGTGTACAAACTGTGTATAAGTGTGTGTGTACAAACTGTGTATAAGTGTGTACAAACTGTGTATAAGTGTGTATGTACAAACTGTGTATAAGTGTGTGTGTACAAACTGTGTATAAGTGTGTGTGTACAAACTGTGTATAAGTGTGTGTGTACATACTGTGTATGTGTGTGTACAAACTGTGTATACAGTGTGTGTACAAACTGTGTATACAGTGTGTGTGTACAAACTGTGTATAAGTGTGTGTACAAACTGTGTATACAGTGTGTGTACAAACTGTGTATGTGTGTGTGTGTACAGCCTGTGTATAAGTGTGTGTGTACAAACTGTGTATAAGTGTGTGTGTACAACCTGTGTATAAGTGTGTGTACAACCTGTGTATACAATGTGTGTGTACAACCTGTGTATACAGTGTGTGCACAAACTGTGTATAAGTGTGTGTACAAACTGTGTATAAGTGTGTGTACAGCCTGTGTATAAGTGTGTGTGTGTACAAACTGTGTATAGTGTGTGTGTACAAACTGTGTATACGTGTGTATGTACAACCTGTGTATACAATGTGTGTGTACAACCTGTGTATACAATGTGTGTACAACCTGTGTATAAGTGTGTGTGCATAAACTGTGTATAAGTGTGTGTGTGTACAAACTGTGTATACAGTGTGTGTGTACAAACTGTGTATACAGTGTGTGTGTACAAACTGTGTATGTGTGTGTACAAACTGTGTATACAGCGTGTGTACAAACTGTGTATAAGTGTGTGTACAAACTGTGTACAAGTGTGTGTACAAACTGTATAAGTGTGTGTACAAACTGTATACAGTGTGTGTACAAACTGTGTATAAGTGTGTGTGTACAAACTGTGTATAAGTGTGTGTACAAACTGTGTATAAGTGTGTGTGTGTACAACCTGTGTATAAGTGTGTACAAACTGTGTATAAGTGTGTGTACAAACTGTGTATAAGTGTGTGTGTACAAACTGTGTATAAGTGTGTGTGTACAACCTGTGTATAAGTGTGTGTACAACCTGTGTATACAATGTGTGTGTACAACCTGTGTATACAGTGTGTGCACAAACTGTGTATACAGTGTGTGTGTACAACCTGTGTATAAGTGTGTGTACAACCTGTGTATACAATGTGTGTACAAACTGTGTATAAGTGTGTGTGTACAAACTGTGTAAACAGTGTGTGTACAAACTGTGTACAAGTGTGTGTACAAACTGTATAAGTGTGTGTACAAACTGTGTATAAGTGGTGTGTACATAACTGTGTACTAAGTGTGTGTACAAACTGTATAGGGTGTGTAAAGCTGTGTATACAGTGTGTGTACAAACTGGATACAGTGTGTACAAACTGTGTTAGTGTGTGTACAAATTGTGTATAAGTGTGTGTGTACAAACTGTGTATAAGTGTGTGTGTGTGTGTACAAATTGTGTATAAGTGTGTGTACAAACTGTGTATAAGTGTGTGTGTACAAACTGTGTATAAGTGTGTGTGTACAAACTGTGTATAAGTGTGTGGTTGTACAACCTGTGTATAAGTGTGTGTGTACAAACTGTGTATAAGTGTGTGTACAAACTGTGTATAAGTGTGTGTACAAACTGTGTATAAGTGTCTGTATAAACTGTGTATAAGTGTGTGTGTGTACAGCCTGTGTATAAGTGTGTGTGTGTGTACAACCTGTGTATAAGTGTGTGTGTACAACCTGTGTATAAGTGTGTGTACAACCTGTGTATACAATGTGTGTGTACAACCTGTGTATACAGTGTGTGCACAAACTGTGTATACAGTGTGTGTGTACAACCTGTGTATAAGTGTGTGTACAACCTGTGTATACAATGTGTGTACAAACTGTGTATAAGTGTGTGTGTACAAACTGTGTAAACAGTGTGTGTACAAACTGTGTACAAGTGTGTGTACAAACTGTATAAGTGTGTGTACAAACTGTGTATAAGTGTGTGTGTGTACATCCTGTGTATAAGTGTGTGTACAAACTGTGTATGAGTGTGTAAAAACTGTGTATAAGTGTGTGTACAAACTGTATACAGTGTGTACAAACTGTGTATAAGTGTGTGTACAAACTGTGTATACAGTGTGTGCACAACCTGTGTATAAGTGTGTGTACAATCTGTGTATAAGTGTGTGTACAAACTGTGTACAAGTGTGTGTACAAACTGTATAAGTGTGTGTACAAACTGTATACAGTGTGTGTACAAACTGTGTATAAGTAGTGTGTGTACACAACTGTGTATAAGTGTGTGTGTACAAATTGTGTATAAGTGTGTGTGTACAAACTGTGTATAAGTGTGTGTGTACAAACTGTGTATAAGTGTGTGTGTGTGTACAAATTGTGTATAAGTGTGTGTACAAACTGTGTATAAGTGTGTGTGTACAAACTGTGTATACAGTGTGTGTACAAACTGTGTATAAGTGTGTGTGTACAAACTGTGTATAAGTGTGTACAAACTGTGTATAAGTGTGTACAAACTGTGTATAAGTGTGTGTACAAACTGTGTATAAGTGTGTACAAACTGTGTATAAGTGTGTATGTACAAACTGTGTATAAGTGTGTGTGTACAAACTGTGTATAAGTGTGGTGTACAAACTGTGTATAAGTGTGTGTGTACATACTGTGTATGTGTGTGTACAAACTGTGTATACAGTGTGTGTACAAACTGTGTAAACAGTGTGTGTACAAACTGTGTATAAGTGTGTGTACAAACTGTGTATACAGTGTGTGTACAAACTGTGTATGTGTGTACAAACTGTGTATACAGTGTGTGTGTACAAACTGTGTATAAGTGTGTGTGTACAAACTGTGTATACAGTGTGTGGTACAACCTGTGTATACAAGGTGTGTGTACAACCTGTGTATACAGTGTGGTGCACAAACTGTGTATACAGGTGTGGTAAAACCTGTGTATAAGTGTGTGTACAGCCGTGTATAAAGTGTTTGTGTGTACAAACTGTGTATAAGTGTGTGTGTACAACCTGTGTAATACCGTGTGTCTGTACAACCTGTGATACAATGTGTGTGTACACAACCTTGTATAAGTGTGTGTGTACAGAACTGTATTACAGTGTGTGTACAACCTGGTATTAAAAGTGGTGCGTATACAAAACTGTGTATAGTGTGTGTGTGTGTACAAACTAGTGTCGATACAGTGTTGTGTGTACAAACTGTGTATACCAGTGTGTGTGTACAAAACTGTGTATAAGTGTGTGTAAAAACTGTGGTATACAGCGTGTGTACAAACTGTGTATAAGTGTGTGTACAAACTGTGTACAAGTGTGTGTACAAACTGTATAAGTGTGTGTACAAAACTGTATACAGTGTGTGTACAAACTGTGTATAAGTGTGTGTGTACAAACTGTGTATAAGTGTGTTGTACAAACTGTGTATAAGTGTGTGTGTGTACAACCTGTGTATAAGGGTATGTACAAACTGTGTATAAGTGTGTGTGTGTACAAACTGTGTATAAGTGTGGTGTGTACAACTGTGTATAAGTGTGTGTGTACAACCTGTGTATAAGTGTGTGTACAACCTGTGTATACAATGTGTGTGTACACCTGTGTATACAGTGTGTGCACAAACTGTGTATACAGTGTGTGTGTACAACCTGTGTATAAGTGTGTGTACAACCTGTGTATACAATGTGTGTACAAACTGTGTATAAGTGTGTGTGTACAAACTGTGTATAAGTGTGTGTGTACAAACTGTGTACAAGTGTGTGTACAAACTGTATAAGTGTGTGTACAAACTGTGTATAAGTGTGTGTGTACATCCTGTGTATAAGTGTGTGTACAAACTGTGTATGAGTGTGTAAAAACTGTGTATAAGTGTGTGTACAAACTGTATACAGTGTGTACAAACTGTGTATAAGTGTGTGTACAAACTGTGTATAAGTGTGTGTACAACCTGTGTATACAATGTGTGTACAAACTGTGTATAAGTGTGTACAAACTGTGTATAAGTGTGTGTACAAACTGTGTATAAGTGTGTGTGTACAAACTGTGTATAAGTGTGTGTGTACAAACTGTGTATAAGTGTGTGTGTACAACCTGTGTATAAGTGTGTGTGTACAAACTGTGTATAAGTGTGTGTGTGTGTACAAACTGTGTATAAGTGTGTGTGTACAAACTGTGTATAAGTGTCTGTATAAACTGTGTATAAGTGTGTGTGTGTACAGCCTGTGTATAAGTGTGTGTGTGTGTGTACAACCTGTGTATAAGTGTGTGTGTACAACCTGTGTATAAGTGTGTGTACAACCTGTGTATACAATGTGTGTGTACAACCTGTGTATACAGTGTGTGCCCAAACTGTGTATACAGTGTGTGTGTACAACCTGTGTATAAGTGTGTGTACAACCTGTGTATACAATGTGTGTACAAACTGTGTATAAGTGTGTGTGTACAAACTGTGTAAACAGTGTGTGTACAAACTGTGTACAAGTGTGTGTACAAACTGTATAAGTGTGTGTACAAACTGTGTATAAGTGTGTGTGTGTGTACATCCTGTGTATAAGTGTGTGTACAAACTGTGTATGAGTGTGTAAAAACTGTGTATAAGTGTGTGTACAAACTGTATACAGTGTGTACAAACTGTGTATAAGTGTGTGTACAAACTGTGTATACAGTGTGTGCACAACCTGTGTATAAGTGTGTGTACAATCTGTGTATAAGTGTGTGTACAAACTGTGTACAAGTGTGTGTACAAACTGTATAAGTGTGTGTACAAACTGTATACAGTGTGTGTACAAACTGTGTATAAGTGTGTGTGTACAAACTGTGTATAAGTGTGTGTGTACAAATTGTGTATAAGTGTGTGTGTACAAACTGTGTATAAGTGTGTGTGTACAAACTGTGTATAAGTGTGTGTGTGTGTGTACAAATTGTGTATAAGTGTGTGTACAAACTGTGTATAAGTGTGTGTGTACAAACTGTGTATACAGTGTGTGTACAAAACTGTGTATAAGTGTGTGTGTACAAACTGTGTATAAGTGTGTGTGTGTACAAACTGTGTATAAGTGTGTACAAACTGTGTATAAGTGTGTGTGTACAAATTGTGTATAAGTGTGTGTGTACAAACTGTGTATAAGTGTGTGTGTACAAACTGTGTATAAGTGTGTGTGTGTGTGTACAAATTGTGTATAAGTGTGTGTACAAACTGTGTATAAGTGTGTGTGTACAAACTGTGTATACAGTGTGTGTACAAACTGTGTATAAGTGTGTGTGTACAAACTGTGTATAAGTGTGTGTGTGTACAAACTGTGTATAAGTGTGTACAAACTGTGTATAAGTGTGTGTGTACAAACTGTGTATAAGTGTGTACAAACTGTGTATAAGTGTGTATGTACAAACTGTGTATAAGTGTGTGTGTACAAACTGTGTATAAGTGTGTGTGTACAAACTGTGTATAAGTGTGTGTGTACATACTGTGTATGTGTGTGTACAAACTGTGTATACAGTGTGTGTACAAACTGTGTAAACAGTGTGTGTACAAACTGTGTATACAGTGTGTGTACAAACTGTGTATGTGTGTGTGTGTACAGCCTGTGTATAAGTGTGTGTGTACAAACTGTGTATAAGTGTGTGTGTACAACCTGTGTATAAGTGTGTGTACAACCTGTGTATACAATGTGTGTGTACAACCTGTGTATACAGTGTGTGCACAAACTGTGTATAAGTGTGTGTACAAACTGTGTATAAGTGTGTGTACAGCCTGTGTATAAGTGTGTGTGTGTACAAACTGTGTATAGTGTGTGTGTACAAACTGTGTATACGTGTGTATGTACAACCTGTGTATACAATGTGTGTGTACAACCTGTGTATAAGTGTGTGTGTACAAACTGTGTATGTGTGTACAACCTGTGTATAAGTGTGCGTGTACAAACTGTGTATAAGTGTGTGTGTGTGTACAAACTGTGCATACAGTGTGTGTGTACAAACTGTGTATACAGTGTGTGTGTACAAACTGTGTATGTGTGTGTACAAACTGTGTATACAGCGTGTGTACAAACTGTGTATAAGTGTGTGTACAAACTGTGTACAAGTGTGTGTACAAACTGTATAAGTGTGTGTACAAACTGTATACAGTGTGTGTACAAACTGTGTATAAGTGTGTGTGTACAAACTGTGTATAAGTGTGTGTACAAACTGTGTATAAGTGTGTGTGTGTACAACCTGTGTATAAGGGTATGTACAAACTGTGTATAAGTGTGTGTGTACAAACTGTGTATAAGTGTGTGTGTACAAACTGTGTATAAGTGTGTGTGTACAACCTGTGTATAAGTGTGTGTACAACCTGTGTATACAATGTGTGTGTACAACCTGTGTATACAGTGTGTGCACAAACTGTGTATACAGTGTGTGTGTACAACCTGTGTATAAGTGTGTGTACAACCTGTGTATACAATGTGTGTACAAACTGTGTATAAGTGTGTGTGTACAAACTGTGTAAACAGTGTGTGTACAAACTGTGTACAAGTGTGTGTACAAACTGTATAAGTGTGTGTACAAACTGTGTATAAGTGTGTGTGTACATCCTGTGTATAAGTGTGTGTACAAACTGTGTATGAGTGTGTAAAAACTGTGTATAAGTGTGTGTACAAACTGTATACAGTGTGTACAAACTGTGTATAAGTGTGTGTACAAACTGTGTATAAGTGTGTGTACAACCTGTGTATACAATGTGTGTACAAACTGTGTATAAGTGTGTACAAACTGTGTATAAGTGTGTGTACAAACTGTGTATAAGTGTGTGTGTACAAACTGTGTATAAGTGTGTGTGTACAAACTGTGTATAAGTGTGTGTGTACAACCTGTGTATAAGTGTGTGTACAAACTGTGTATAAGTGTGTGTACAAACTGTGTATAAGTGTCTGTATAAACTGTGTATAAGTGTGTGTGTGTACAGCCTGTGTATAAGTGTGTGTGTACAACCTGTGTATAAGTGTGTGTGTACAACCTGTGTATAAGTGTGTGTACAACCTGTGTATACAATGTGTGTGTACAACCTGTGTATACAGTGTGTGCACAAACTGTGTATACAGTGTGTGTGTACAACCTGTGTATAAGTGTGTGTACAACCTGCGTATACAATGTGTGTACAAACTGTGTATAAGTGTGTGTGTACAAACTGTGTAAACAGTGTGTGTACAAACTGTGTACAAGTGTGTGTACAAACTGTATAAGTGTGTGTACAAACTGTGTATAAGTGTGTGTGTGTGTACATCCTGTGTATAAGTGTGTGTACAAACTGTGTATGAGTGTGTAAAAACTGTGTATAAGTGTGTGTACAAACTGTATACAGTGTGTACAAACTGTGTATAAGTGTGTGTACAAACTGTGTATACAGTGTGTGCACAACCTGTGTATAAGTGTGTGTACAATCTGTGTATAAGTGTGTGTACAAACTGTGTACAAGTGTGTGTACAAACTGTATAAGTGTGTGTACAAACTGTATACAGTGTGTGTACAAACTGTGTATAAGTGTGTGTGTACAAACTGTGTATAAGTGTGTGTGTACAAATTGTGTATAAGTGTGTGTGTACAAACTGTGTATAAGTGTGTGTGTACAAACTGTGTATAAGTGTGTGTGTGTGTACAAATTGTGTATAAGTGTGTGTACAAACTGTGTATAAGTGTGTGTGTACAAACTGTGTATACAGTGTGTGTACAAACTGTGTATAAGTGTGTGTGTACAAACTGTGTATAAGTGTGTACAAACTGTGTATAAGTGTGTACAAACTGTGTATAAGTGTGTGTGTACAAACTGTGTATAAGTGTGTACAAACTGTGTATAAGTGTGTATGTACAAACTGTGTATAAGTGTGTGTGTACAAACTGTGTATAAGTGTGTGTGTACAAACTGTGTATAAGTGTGTGTGTACATACTGTGTATGTGTGTGTACAAACTGTGTATACAGTGTGTGTACAAACTGTGTAAACAGTGTGTGTACAAACTGTGTATAAGTGTGTGTACAAACTGTGTATACAGTGTGTGTACAAACTGTGTATGTGTGTGTGTGTACAGCCTGTGTATAAGTGTGTGTGTACAAACTGTGTATAAGTGTGTGTGTACAACCTGTGTATAAGTGTGTGTACAACCTGTGTATACAATGTGTGTGTACAACCTGTGTATACAGTGTGTGCACAAACTGTGTATAAGTGTGTGTACAAACTGTGTATAAGTGTGTGTACAGCCTGTGTATAAGTGTGTGTGTGTACAAACTGTGTATAGTGTGTGTGTACAAACTGTGTATACGTGTGTATGTACAACCTGTGTATACAATGTGTGTGTACAACCTGTGTATAAGTGTGTGTGTACAAACTGTGTATGTGTGTACAACCTGTGTATAAGTGTGCGTGTACAAACTGTGTATAAGTGTGTGTGTGTGTACAAACTGTGCATACAGTGTGTGTGTACAAACTGTGTATACAGTGTGTGTGTACAAACTGTGTATGTGTGTGTACAAACTGTGTATACAGCGTGTGTACAAACTGTGTATAAGTGTGTGTACAAACTGTGTACAAGTGTGTGTACAAACTGTATAAGTGTGTGTACAAACTGTATACAGTGTGTGTACAAACTGTGTATAAGTGTGTGTGTACAAACTGTGTATAAGTGTGTGTACAAACTGTGTATAAGTGTGTGTGTGTACAACCTGTGTATAAGGGTATGTACAAACTGTGTATAAGTGTGTGTGTACAAACTGTGTATAAGTGTGTGTGTACAAACTGTGTATAAGTGTGTGTGTACAACCTGTGTATAAGTGTGTGTACAACCTGTGTATACAATGTGTGTGTACAACCTGTGTATACAGTGTGTGCACAAACTGTGTATACAGTGTGTGTGTACAACCTGTGTATAAGTGTGTGTACAACCTGTGTATACAATGTGTGTACAAACTGTGTATAAGTGTGTGTGTACAAACTGTGTAAACAGTGTGTGTACAAACTGTGTACAAGTGTGTGTACAAACTGTATAAGTGTGTGTACAAACTGTGTATAAGTGTGGTGTGTACATCCTGTGTATAAGTGTGTGTACAAACTGTGTATGAGTGTGTAAAAACTGTGTATAAGTGTGTGTACAAACTGTATACAGTGTGTACAAACTGTGTATAAGTGTGTGTACAAACTGTGTATAAGTGTGTGTACAACCTGTGTATACAATGTGTGTACAAACTGTGTATAGTGTGTACAAACTGTGTATAAGTGTGTGTACAAACTGTGTATAAGTGTGTGTGTACAAACTGTGTATAAGTGTGTGTGTACAAACTGTGTATAAGTGTGTGTGTACAACCTGTGTATAAGTGTGTGTGTACAAACTGTGTATAAGTGTGTGTACAAACTGTGTATAAGTGTGTGTACAAACTGTGTATAAGTGTCTGTATAAACTGTGTATAAGTGTGTGTGTGTACAGCCTGTGTATAAGTGTGTGTGTACAACCTGTGTATAAGTGTGTGTGTACAACCTGTGTATAAGTGTGTGTACAACCTGTGTATACAATGTGTGTGTACAACCTGTGTATACAGTGTGTGCACAAACTGTGTATACAGTGTGTGTGTACAACCTGTGTATAAGTGTGTGTACAACCTGCGTATACAATGTGTGTACAAACTGTGTATAAGTGTGTGTGTACAAACTGTGTAAACAGTGTGTGTACAAACTGTGTACAAGTGTGTGTACAAACTGTATAAGTGTGTGTACAAACTGTGTATAAGTGTGTGTGTGTGTACATCCTGTGTATAAGTGTGTGTACAAACTGTGTATGAGTGTGTAAAAACTGTGTATAAGTGTGTGTACAAACTGTATACAGTGTGTACAAACTGTGTATAAGTGTGTGTACAAACTGTGTATACAGTGTGTGCACAACCTGTGTATAAGTGTGTGTACAATCTGTGTATAAGTGTGTGTACAAACTGTGTACAAGTGTGTGTACAAACTGTATAAGTGTGTGTACAAACTGTATACAGTGTGTGTACAAACTGTGTATAAGTGTGTGTGTACAAACTGTGTATAAGTGTGTGTGTACAAATTGTGTATAAGTGTGTGTGTACAAACTGTGTATAAGTGTGTGTGTACAAACTGTGTATAAGTGTGTGTGTGTGTGTACAAATTGTGTATAAGTGTGTGTACAAACTGTGTATAAGTGTGTGTGTACAAACTGTGTATACAGTGTGTGTACAAACTGTGTATAAGTGTGTGTGTACAAACTGTGTATAAGTGTGTGTGTGTACAAACTGTGTATAAGTGTGTACAAACTGTGTATAAGTGTGTGTGTACAAATTGTGTATAAGTGTGTGTGTACAAACTGTGTATAAGTGTGTGTGTACAAACTGTGTATAAGTGTGTGTGTGTGTGTACAAATTGTGTATAAGTGTGTGTACAAACTGTGTATAAGTGTGTGTGTACAAACTGTGTATACAGTGTGTGTACAAACTGTGTATAAGTGTGTGTGTACAAACTGTGTATAAGTGTGTGTGTGTACAAACTGTGTATAAGTGTGTACAAACTGTGTATAAGTGTGTGTGTACAAACTGTGTATAAGTGTGTACAAACTGTGTATAAGTGTGTATGTACAAACTGTGTATAAGTGTGTGTGTACAAACTGTGTATAAGTGTGTGTGTACAAACTGTGTATAAGTGTGTGTGTACATACTGTGTATGTGTGTGTACAAACTGTGTATACAGTGTGTGTACAAACTGTGTATAAGTGTGTGTGTAAAAACTGTGTATAAGTGTGTGTACAAACTGTGTATACAGTGTGTGTACAAACTGTGTATGTGTGTGTGTGTACAGCCTGTGTATAAGTGTGTGTGTACAAACTGTGTATACAGTGTGTGTGTACAAACTGTGTATACAGTGTGTGTACAAACTGTGTATAAGTGTGTGTGTACAAACTGTGTATAAGTGTGTGTACAAACTGTGTATAAGTGTGTGTGTACAAACTGTGTATAAGTGTGTGTGTACATCCTGTGTATAAGTGTGTGTGTACAAACTGTGTATACAGTGTGTGTGTACAAACTGTGTATAAGTGTGTGTTCAAACTGTGTATAAGTGTGTGTGTACAACCTGTGTATACAGTGTGTGTGTGTACAAACTGTGTATAAGTGTGTGTGTGTGTGTACAAACTGTGTATAAGTGTGTGTACAAACTGTGTATAAGTGTGTGTTTGTACAAACTGTGTATACAGTGTGTTCAAACTGTGACGGTCAGACATTTGTGACGATGTGTGACGAGGGGGGAGGGGGGGGACGTCACATCAAAATCCGCAACTTTAAATATAAACACGTTCTATTTATATCCTTAGTTTTTTCGGTAAAGTCACGTTGAAGGGAAACAACAAAATAATAAAATATATATAAAACAATAAAAAATTGAAAAACACACCTAAAGACGACCGTTTGAGTTATGGTCGGAACGTCGTGAGAATTTTTTTATTGTTTTATATATATTTTATTATTTTGTTGTTTCCCTTCAACGTGACTTTACCGAAAAAACTAAGGATATGAATAACTGCAGTCACGAAAGCTTTAAATCAAAACGTTCTATTTAATTAAATAGACTTTTAAATATTTTCTCATACATCAGAGTGTAGCGCCACATTAAATACGCACTACAATGACAATAGTTTAAAGCGATTTGAAGAATGTGTTTTTATTTGGAGGGTTTAAAATGGTTAAATTTCGACTTAAAGCTTTCGTGACTGCAAGGATTCATCTTTTTTGGTTCTTTCGGTAAAGTCACGTAGAATGAGAATAAAATAATAAATTGATAAAATAAAATAACACAATAATATTCTCACGACGTTTCGGCCACAACACAAGCGACCTTCATCAGGTGCAGTGGACGAGACTGTCTGGAGGACAGCGCTGGAGTGAGAAAGCCACGCTGAGATCACGACCTTTAAGCTGCGTGAAGAAACAAAGCGCCTTGACAAAGGAATTATCATATAATTTAGCATTGAAATGGCTAAGTGATTAGCTCGTGACTGGTCACAGAAAAGGCTATGTTAAAGTTAAAGCATACACATCCGCAAAGGCACCCCTTGACAAAGGAATTAGCATAGAATTTAGCATTGAAATAGCTAAGTTAAAGTATACACATCTGCAGAGGCACTCCTTGACAAAGGAATTAGCATAGAATTTAGCATTGAAATAGCTGAGTGATTAGCTTGTAACTGGACACAGAAATAGCTATGTTAAAGTCAGAGCACACACATTCACCGAGGCACCTAGTACAAATCAAACAGGAGAATTTAGCATTGAAATAACTAGGCGAATTTAGCATTGAAATAACTGAGTGATCAGCTTGTGACTGGTCACAGAAATGGCTATGTTGAAGTCACGGCCTACACATCTGAGCTATTCACAGTAACTGGGTATACAATACAATATATAATGAATACTATATAGTGAACCAATACAAAATACTAAAATATAAATTACCTCAATGTTATCAATAAACTCTATATTCTCCAATCAGCTAAGCTACCAACAATAAGTCGTTATATATCACAATGCTATATGGCGAAAAATGGGTGGATTCTTACCCTCAACTTTAGCAATACGGATAGCTACGGGTCCCGTTCAGACGGACGAGTTCATCCATGGTCGGAACAGAGGAGGGGGAGAGAGACAGCTGCGAGGCGCTGTTATAGTCCATGTTGTAAACCATACCTTTAACCATGGTGTGAGAGGTATTAAGAGTCAATGCCAGCGAAAGAGCTGCGTTCTGAAGGTCATTGTAAAATACAATTAATTAAGAACGGAAATGGTTTAAAACATCTTTCCAATGGTTACTAAGCCAGAATCCATCTTCTCGGTTGAAATTGTCTCTGTGCTTGTATATGTGAATGACCTCATGAACGAATCTCTCATGGTAGCCGGTTGGTTTGCAAAAAACCTCCGTCTTGGAGAAGTCAATGTCATGTGAGCCCATTGAATTATAACAGTGATCTGCCACTGCAGAGGAGTTCGTTCTACCGTGTTTCAAGTCTGCTTTATGTTCGCGGATACGGTCCGAGATATGTCGTTTGGTTTCTCCAATGTAGCTACTACCACAGAGGCACTTTAGTTTGTAAACGCCCGGGTACTGTGGTAGTAGCTAAATTGGAAAAACCAAACGACATATCTCGGACCGCATCCATGAACATAAAGCAGACTTGAAACACGGTAGAACGAACTCCTCTGCCGTGGCAGATCACTGTTATAATTCAGTGGGCTCACATGACATTGACTTCTCCAAGACGGAGGTTCTTTGCACACCAACCGGCTACCATGAGAGATTCGTTCATGAGGCCATTCACATATACAAGCACAGAGGCAATTTCAACCGAGAAGATGGATTCTGGCTTAGTAACCATTGGAAAGATGTTTTAAACCATTTCCGTTCTTAATTAATTGTATTTTACGATGACCTTCAGACCGCAGCTCTTTCGCTGGCATTGACTCTTCATACCTCTCACACCACGGTTAATGGTATGGTTTACAACATGGAGTATAACAGCGCCTCGCATCTGTCTGTCTCCCCCTCCTCTGTTCCGACCATGGATGAACTCGTCCGTCTGAACGGGACCCGTAGCTATCCGTGTTGCTAAAGTTGAGGGTAAGAATCCACCCATTTTTCGCCATATAGCATTGTGATATATAACGACTTATTGTTGGTAGCTTAGCTGATTGGAGAATATAGAGTTTATTGATAACATTGAGGTAAATTTTGATTTAAAGATTTCGTGACTGCAGTAATTCATATTCTTAGTTTTTTCGGTAAAGTCACGTTGAAGAGAAACATTTCAGTTCTTAATTGATTGTTCACGCTTACAGTGGCTTTCAGACAGCATACATTATAAAAAAATTCGTCTCCCCCCTCCTCTTTTCAGAATATAGATGGACTAGTCCTGGGTAAACTGGCAAATCGCTGCGCGTGGCGCTAACGTTTTTATAAATAAATAAATGCGCCGTTTAAAAATAAATTTATGCAGACCAACACACCTGAAGATGACCGTTTGAGTTATGGTCGAAACGTCGTGAGATTTTTTTATTGTTTTATATATATTTTATTATTTTGTTGTTTCTCTTCAACGTGACTTTACCGAAAAAACTAAGAATATAACATTGAGGTAATTTATATTTTAGTATTTTTATTGGTTCACTATATAGTATTCATTATATATTGTATTGTATACCCAGTTACTTTGAATAGCTCAGATGTGTAGGCCTTGACTTCAACATAGCCATTTCTGTGACCAGTCACAAGCTGATCACTCAGTTATTTCAATGCTAAATTCGCCTAGTTATTTCAATGCTAAATTCTCCTGTTTGATTTGTACTAGGTGTCTCGGTGAATGTGTGTGCTCTGACTTTAACATAGCTATTTCTGTGACCAGTTACAAGCTAATCACTCAGCTATTTCAATGGTAAATTCTATGCTAATTCCTTTGTCAAGGAGTGCCTCTGCGGATGTGTATACTTTAACTTAGCTATTTCAATGCTAAATTCTATGCTAATTCCTTTGTCAAGGGGTGCCTTTGCGGATGTGTATGCTTTAACTTTAACATAGCCTTTTCTGTGACCAGTCACAAGCTAATCACTCAGCCATTTCAATGCTAAATTATATGCTGATTCCTTTGTCAAGGCGCTTTGTTTCTTCACGCAGCTTAAAGGTCGTGATCTCAGCGTGGCTTTCTCACTCCAGCGCTGTCCTCCAGACAGTCTCGTCCACTTCACCTGATGAAGGCCGCTTGTGTTGTGGCCGAAACGTCGTGAGAATTTTGTGTTATTTTATTTCATCAATTTATTATTTTATTCTCTTTTCTACGTGACTTTTACTGAAAGAACCAAAGAAGATGAATCCTTGCAGTCACAAAAGCTTTAAATCGAAATTTAACCGCCTCTACGGAGAGGGATTCCACACCACCTTAAGATCATTCAACAGACTCCGGGATAACAAGGCTCAACTAATCGAGTCTCTCACATATCTGAAGAGATGACGCGACTCTAAGGTAATACCAACCACATTTACACTAAACTCTGCTGTTGCAACTTCTCTCAATGCAAAACGAATTCTAGCTAGAACTAGCTTCGCTCTTATCTCGGAAAAAATCAGACTTACACGCACCGAACTCGATCAGTTAGACAAGACACTCCACAAATCACACTTAACATTGACAGCAACAATGTCTACATCGGATTGGGAATATGTAGACAATATGACGACCTCTTTGGCTGCCACTATGTCGACCAAATGTAGGGACAATTGTATTTCCAAATTCAATCATGTCTCCAGCAAAAAATCGGATCCACACACCGAAAAGATAGACGTCAACAAAGTTGTAATTAATCGCAGTAACAGTTCCATTTCTAATGGTCTGAAATCCGTTTTAGCTAAAGGTCTAAACTTTGCTGTCACACTGAGACACTTACCGGTTAATGATATCATTGCCCATGTCGACGTTGCACTCAAGGGCTTGAGTCACATCGCTGCAGACGTAGCAAGATCTGAAATCGCTGCAACCCTCAAAAACGCTAAGTTGCCACCCAGCAACATCAGCAAAGAGGAACGTTTTGAATTATTTCAATTAAAAAAGAGAGATGATATTGTCGTCCTCTCAGCCGACAAGGGCAATGCCACTGTCATCATGGACAAAACAGAATATAACAACAAAATTCAAGAACTACTCAACGATGGCAGCTATACAAAAATAAAAAGAGATCCCACCAACAGCCTGGTTACCAAAACGAACAAAATGATCCCTGATTCAACAGCATTAATTGATGAGACCAAACAGTTCTCGTTGAAACCCTCTGCTGCCAGACCACCAAGATTATATGGCCTTCCAAAGATACACAAAGAAGATACACCCCTTCGTCCCATCGTCTCTACAATCAACTCCCCCACCTATAAACTGGCACGTTTTCTTGCTGATATACTGCGACCTTTCACTGGAAAAAACACCTCTGCGGTACTAAATTCTACTCACCTGGTATCGACAATCAAAGGCATTTCCCTGTCCCCAGACGACCTGTTTGTCAGTTTTGATGTGTTGTCCTTGTTCACCAAAGTCCCAGTACCTGACACCATTGCTATCATTGAAGACCTGGTTCATCAAGAACTGCACACTGATGTACCCCCCCTGGTGAGACATTGCTTAACCAACACATACTTCACCTGGAATGGACCTTTCTAAAAACAAACTGAGGGCACCCCAATGGGCTCCCCCCTAGCTCACGTGGTAGCCAACGTATTCATGGAAAAATTTGAAACTGACGCCATCTAGACTACCACTCTACGCCCGACATTATGGAAGAAGTACGTCGATGACACCTTTGTCATCTGGCCACATGGCCAGCCTGCTCTAGACCAATTCCGCGACCACATCAATTCCATACACCCAGCCATCAGATTTACCATGGAGATCGAAAAAGATGGCAAACTACCCTTTTTGGATGTCTTAATTAAAAGGAGACATGATGGTTCAATGAGCCACTCTGTCTACAGGAAAGCTACCCATACAGATGCTTACTTGAAATCGGATTCCTACCACTACCTATCCCAGAAGAACTCCCTCATCAAGACTCTATACCATAGAGCCCAATGCATATCCGACCAGGAACACATTACCAGTGAACTCAAGCACGTACACCAGGCTCTCAGGGCTAATGGTTACTCTGACTACACAATCCGCAAAGCCATCACTCCAGTCGTGAAGAAGGATCCTCTTGTGGAACCACTCAAAACCATCACCTTACCCTACATTGCAGGGGTCACTAAAAAGATCTCCAAAATCCTGAATAAACACAAGATCCAGGTCCGATTCAACACAGTACATAAAATCCGTGATCTAGTTCCATCTGTAAAAGATGCTGTTCCAGACATACAGTACCCGGGCGTTTACAAACTAAAGTGCCTCTGTGGTAGTAGCTACATTGGAGAAACCAAACGACATATCACGGATCCGCATCCTGCGAACATAAAGCAGACTTGAAACACGGTAGAACGAACTCCTCTGCCGTGGCAGATCACTGTTATAATTCAGTGGGCTCACATGACATTGACTTCTCGAAGACGGAGGTTCTTTACAAACCAACCGGCTACCATGAGATTCGTTCATGAGGCCATTCACATATACAAGCACAGAGACAATTTCAACCGAGAAGATGGATTCTGGCTTAGTAACCATCGGAAAGATGTTTTAAACCATTTCCGTTCTTAATTAATTGTATTTTACGATGACCTTCAGACCGCAGCTCTTTCGCTGGCATTGACTCTTCATACCTCTCACACCATGGTTAAAGGTATGGTTTACAACATGGACTATAACAGCGCCTCGCAGCTGTCTCTCTCCCCCTCCTCTGTTCCGACCATGGATGAACTCGTCCGTCTGAACGGGACCCGTAGCTATCCGTATTGCTAAAGTTGAGGGTAAGAATCCACCCATTTTTCGCCATATAGCATTGTGATATATAACGACTTATTGTTGGTAGCTTAGCTGATTGGAGAATATAGAGTTTATTGATAACATTGAGGTAATTTATATTTTAGTATTTTGTATTGGTTCACTATATAGTATTCATTATATATTGTATTGTATACCCAGTTACTTTGAATAGCTCAGATGTGTAGGCCGTGACTTCAACATAGCCATTTCTGTGACCAGTCACAAGCTGATCACTCAGTTATTTCAATGCTAAATTCGCCTAGTTATTTCAATGCTAAATTCTCCTGTTTGATTTGTACTAGGTGCCTCGGTGAATGTGTGTGCTCTGACTTTAACATAGCTATTTCTGTGTCCAGTTACAAGCTAATCACTCAGCTATTTCAATGGTAAATTCTATGCTAATTCCTTTGTCAAGGAGTGCCTCTGCGGATGTGTATACTTTAACTTAGCTATTTCAATGCTAAATTCTATGCTAATTCCTTTGTCAAGGGGTGCCTTTGCGGATGTGTATGCTTTAACTTTAACATAGCCTTTTCTGTGACCAGTCACGAGCTAATCACTTAGCCATTTCAATGCTAAATTATATGCTGATTCCTTTGTCAAGGCGCTTTGTTTCTTCACACAGCTTAAAGGTCGTGATCTCAGCGTGGCTTTCTCACTCCAGCGCTGTCCTCCAGACAGTCTCGTCCACTGCACCTGATGAAGGTCGCTTGTGTTGTGGCCGAAACGTCGTGAGAATATTATTGTGTTATTTTATTTTATCAATTTATTATTTTATTCTCATTCTACGTGACTTTACCGAAAGAACCAAAAAAGATGAATCCTTGCAGTCACGAAAGCTTTAAGTCGAAATTTAACCATTTTAAACCCTCCAAATAAAAACACATTCTTCAAATCGCTTTAAACTATTGTCATTGTAGTGCGTATTTAATGTGGCGCTACACTCTGATGTATGAGAAAATATTTAAAAGTCTATTTAATTAAATAGAACGTTTTGATTTAAAGCTTTCGTGACTGCAGTTATTCATATCCTTAGTTTTTTCGGTAAAGTCACGTTGAAGGGAAACAACAAAATAATAAAATATATATAAAACAATAAAAAAATTCTCACGACGTTCCGACCATAACTCAAACGGTCGTCTTTAGGTGTGTTTTTCAATTTTTTATTGTTTTATATATATTTTATTATTTTGTTGTTTCCCTTCAACGTGACTTTACCGAAAAAACTAAGGATATAAATAGAACGTGTTTATATTTAAAGTTGCGGATTTTGATGTGACGTCACCCCCCTCCCCCCTCGTCACACATCGTCACAAATGTCTGACCGTCACAGTTTGAACACACTGTATACACAGTTTGTACAAACACACACTTATACACAGTTTGTACACACACTTATACACAGTTTGTACACACACACACTTATACACAGTTTGTACACACACACACTGTATACACAGGTTGTACACACACACTTATACACAGTTTGAACACACACTTATACACAGTTTGTACACACACACTTATACACAGTTTGTACACACACTTATACACAGTTTGTACACACACACTGTATACACAGTTTGTACACACACTTATACACAGTTTGTACACACACACTTATACACAGTTTGTACACACACACTTATACACAGTTTGTACACACACACACTGTATAGACAGGTTGTACACACACACTTATACACAGTTTGTACACACACTTATACACAGTTTGTACACACACACTTATACACAGTTTGTACACACACACTTAAACACAGTTTGTACACACACACTGTATACACAGGTTGTACACACACACTTATACACAGTTTGAACACACACTTATACACAGTTTGTACACACACACGTATACACAGTTTGTACACACACTTATACACAGTTTGTACACACACACAGTATACACAGGTTGTACACACACACTTATACACAGTTTGAACACACACTTATACACAGTTTGTACACACACACTTATACACAGTTTGTACACACACACTTATACACAGTTTGTACACACACACACTGTATACACAGGTTGTACACACGCACTTATACACAGTTTGTACACACACTTATACAAAGTTTGTACACACACACTTATACACAGTTTGTACACACACACTTATACACAGTTTGTACACACACACTTATACACAGTTTGTACACACACACGTATACGCAGTTTGTCCACACACACTTATACACGGTTTGTACACACACTTATACACGGTTTGTACACACACACACTTATACACAGTTTGTACACACTTATACACAATTTGTACACACACACTTATACACAGGTTGTACACACACACGTATACACAGTTTGTACACACACTGTATACACAGTTTGTACACACACTTATACACAGTTTGTACACACACACTTATACACAGTTTGTACACACACTGTATACACAGTTTGTACACACACACTTATACACAGTTTGTACACATTCTATACAGTTTGTTCACACACACATATACACAGGTTGTACACACACACGTATACACAGTTTGTACACACACACTCATACACAGTTTGTACACACACACTTATACAGAGTTTGTACACACACTTATACACAGTTTGTACACACCCACTTATACACAGTTTGTACACACACTTATACACAGTTTGTACACACACACTTATACACAGTTTGTACACACACAATTATACACAGTTTGTACACATTGTATACACAGTTTGTTCACACACACATATTCATAGGTTGTACACACACTTATACACAGTTTGTACACACACACTTATACACAGTTTGTACACACACATATACAAAGTTTGTACACACACACTTATACACAGTTTGTACACACACTTATACACAGTTTGTACACACACGTATACGCAGTGTGTACACACACACTTATACACAGTTTGTACACACACACTGTATACACAGTTTGTACACACACACTTATGCACAGTTTGTACACACACACTTATGCACAGTTTGTACACACACACTTATACACAGTTTGTACACACACACTTATACACAGTTTCTACACACACACTTATACACAGTTTGTACACACATACTTATACACAGTTTGTACACACACACTTATACACAGTTTGTACACACACACTGTACACACAATGTTCACGTTGTTGAGCTCACGCACACCAAAGGGTCAATGTTCAATAGAGGGATCAATGGAATAGGAATCTTAATAAACTTGAACTCTAACCCCGCTCTCTGACGTCACCGCTGCAATACCTCATCGGCGTGAGGGGGGAGGTGTGTGTACCCCGCTAGTGACGTCATGTCACCTGCTGCCGCGTGACGTCACGAGACACCAGGAAGCTGCTGTACTCTACGCGCGCGCTCACTGTGAGCCGAGGTGAGAAGTTCACATCGTGGTTGTTGTTGCTGTTGTGTTGGTGGTGGTGGTTGTTGTTGTCGTGTTGGTGGTGGTGGTTGTTGTTGTTGTTTACCCAGGTACAGCCTCGCTCCTCTCTCTCTCTCTCGTAGGGATGTCAATTGAGTAGCAGCGAGTAATGGAATCGACGTCCAGGTCGGAACATTACAACGCGGGGCCTAGCCATGCGGGGCCTCGCCTCCTGCCCCTCGCCTGATTGCGTTTGCTTTAATTCTCTGCTTCGACTCACACACACATTGACTTTAGATACACACAGACATTGACTTACACACACATTGACTCACACACACACATTGACTCACACACACACATTGACTCACACACACACATTGACTCACACACACACATTGACTCACACACACACATTGACTTACACACACACATCGACTCACTCACACACAGTGACTTACACACACATTGACTTCACACGCACATTGACTTCACACGCACATTGACTTACACACAGACATCTGGCGTTGCCTGTGCAAAAAATACACAGACATACATAGACTTACAAACACATGGACTCAAACACACAAAGATCCCCCGTATAGCCTTAACAGACTGTAGGGGCAAGTGCTGTTAGCGAGCACCTATGAAGACCGGAACGGTACACGAGGGGGTGGGTGGCCAGCACCACGCCCGACCGCCTTTGTCTCCCTAGTGGCGATGTTTACTACACACCGCACCAGGTACTCATTTGAGGCTGAGTCGACCTAGGGGAGGTCCGGGACCGGTTCAGATAATCGTCACCGGTGTTGGTGGCCGTGAGCGGGAATCGAACCCGGGTCGCCAGGTTCATAGCGCAGCGTAGCGCTAACCACTACAATATCGCTCCCCACACACCCATGGACTGACACACACACATCGACTTACACACATCGACTTACACACACATCCACTTACACATCGACTTACACACACATCCACTTACACACACATCGACTTACACACACATCGACTTACACATCGACTTACACACACATCGACTTACACACACATCCACTTACACACACATCGACTTACACACACATCGACTTACACACACATCGACTTACACACATCGACTTACACACACATCGACTTACACACACATCGACTGACACACACATCCACTTACACACACATCGACTTACACACACATCGACTTACACACACATCGACTTGCACACACATCGACTTACACACACATCGACTTACACACACATCCACTTACACACACATCCACTTACACACACATCGACTTACACACACATCCACTTACACACACCGACTTACACACACATCCACTTACACACACATCCACTTACACACACATCGACTTACACACACATCGACTTACACACATCGACTTACACATCGACTTACACACACATCGACTTACACACATCCACTTACACATCGACTTACACACACACATCGACTTACACACACATCGACTTACACACACATCGACTTACACACACACATCGACTTACACACACACATCGACTTACACACACACATCGACTTACACACACATCGACTGACACACACATCGACTTACACACACATCCACTTACACACACATCGACTTACACACACATCGACTTACACACACATCCACTTACACACACAAAGACTTACACAGCAATCCCCGATGATGCCACAGCTAGAGCAATTGTCTCTCTCTCTGGCGAGCCTTAGCGAGGAGCAGTTTGACAACAAAAGTCTTCCCAGTACTGGCAGGTGCGTCAAGGGGGGAAACAAAAAGACTCAATTTGTAGTCTCAATGTCTTCCAAGATGTTCGTGTGGGCTTGACTTTGTGCACGCGTGAGCCTTGGTTAATTTCCGTGAGTAAATATACGAAGCCGTTGAAGCACAATGGCGTATTTAACGTAGGGCCTTCTTGAGCAAGGGCATGCAGGTTGTCCGTGTAGGGCGTTGGTAGTCCCATAGACGCGAGGTATTTAGCATCAATGCAGTGCAGTTTGTCCTGAAGGAGGATGAGGGCCTGTTTGAAGATCACATCAGAGAAGTTGACGTCGAGGTTTGTATTTTGTCGTTGAGCTCCGTGGAGGATGTCCTTACTCATGAACCTTAATTAGCGAGTTAGTGGCAGGTCTGAGCGTTGTTTGAAATCCACCATGCTCAGTATTTCTGTGAAGATATAGAGGATAGCCATCATGGGCCAACTTGAGCGTCTTTCAAGTAGTTGCATGGATATCTCTTGGTACAGCTGTGGTCTTGCATACATGGCGCATTTGGATAGAACTGGCCACATGGGCCATGGACCATTTGGTTGCAGACCTCAACAAAAGTTCAGGGTCTTGATGAAGGTAAGGAAGCTCAGTACTGATAAATGTGTCAATGTGAATTGCATGAATTGTTTCCCTCATCCATTGGGAAATGTGAGCATGAGGAAGAGGACGTTTTTGCCACCCAATGGTGTGCAAGGTACTGCTTGTCTATCCAAAGACGCCGCCTTCGTTGGTCGTAATAAGCATCAAGAGGCAATAAACTTTGAGTTTGAAGACCCTCGCTAAGATGTCATGTCTGTCTGGTGGCTTTTGGTTTGGATAAAGCTGAAGCTGGATCTCCTTTCATTCGGGATTGCAAGTGAAGGTGATGTAGAAATGGGACGTGGCATATTGGCTGATGTACGTCATGGCATCCTGAGTCTTCTCATGCATGTATTTTGGTGGAGCTGTGAAGGATGAAGGCAAAGCAACTAATCTGCCCATATTGTGAGCGTTTGTATCTCCTTCGGCATTGATGGCGTCCCAGAGATGAGCATACTGTTCACACGCAGTCGGTTTTGATTCAGTTGAATGTAAAGAATCCGCTCACTCTCAATGTTGGCATACTAATCCACAACAGACTGGTGAAAGAGGTTGGCCCACCATCACATGCGGTTTCCTCCTCTGTCCATGATCACGAAGGCATCGAAGTATTTTTAGAGTAGACAGTTTTGAGAGGATGTCTTTGTCCTGCAGCTTTGTAATTGGAGGAATGTTGACGTGGTAGGCATCTTGGCTTTGCGACAGGAAAATGTGTTATTGTAGGGCATCGCATGCTCTGTTATTGTCAGGAAATCGTGCGATGGTGTTTTCTTGGTATGGAGGAACAATGTCCCTCCGGCAATGTTCCTCACCCACCGTAATAAAGCAAGGTCAACAATATTTGGGGCATTGAACCTCCCTGCGTTCTCCCCGCTTTAGTGAAAAGTAAAGGTGCGGTATGGCGAAATAGAAATGGATGATGTTCCCACCAATGTAACAAAACGATAGACGAAATGCAATGGGCTGTAGCTAAGAACGTCCAATGTATTTAGCAGTATAACATTTTGATCAGCATCGCAGTACTACGTATGAGTAAATAGCGTGAGGTGAGCAATCGAAACAATAGAAATGCATTGAAGAATTAAGCTGTAGTAAGTGTAAATGAAAGAGCATCAGTACGCACAGGTAAGTTGAGAAGCAGGATACAGTCTAGATTATAGACTGCCAGTACGCCGACTCAATGACATAAGCACAGCTACAGTCGACATAAAAAGCTGGCAATACAGGCAGCAGCTGAAAAAGCAGAAAACAGTCGACATGAAAGGCTGTGGCAGTACGCTGAGTGAGGTAAAGAAGCAGGCAACAGATTATAGACTGGCATACGCTCAATGGTCAAAAGGAAAATTATCAGTGTAGATGATAGAGTGCCAGTGCACTGACGTTAATGAATCAACAGGCAGCAGGCCACATCACAGACTGGCAGTAGAGCATCGCAGCGTCCATAACATGTCGTTTTGTTTCCCCAATGTAACTGCTGCCGCAGGCCACAACTCAGTTTGTAGACACCAGGGTATTGCATGTCAGTAATCGCATCCTTTACAGATGGGATCAAATCACGGATTTTATGTACTGTGTTGAAACGAACCTAGATCTTGTGTTTCTTTAAGATTTTGGAAATATTTTTGGTAACCCCTGCTATGTATGGCAAAGTGAGGGTTTCGGTTGGATCCTCAGATGGTTGTCTCCACATTGCTGGGGAGACAGCTTTGCGGATTGTACGGTCAGAATATCTGTTCATCGTGAGGGCTTGGCACTGCCTTACCAACACTTACTTCACCTGGAATGGTACATTCTACAAACAAAATGAGGGTACCCCAATGGGTTCTCCCTTATCGCCAGTGGTAGCGAATGTTTTCATGGAGAAATTTGAGACAGATGCCATCCAGACATCCACCCTAAGTCCTTCTTTGTGGAAGAGATGCGTAGATGACACGTTCGTCATCTGGCCACATGGCCTGCCAGCACTGAACCAATTTCTCAACCACATCAATTCCATCTTGATTTGAAGCTTTCGTGACTGCAGGAAATCCATACTCTTTGGTTCTTTCGGTAAAGTAACGTTGGTAGAAATAAGAAAATAAAACATCACGACGTTTCGAATGCAACACGAGCGATCTTCATCAGGTGGGACAACCACGGCAAGAAAATGCTGAAGTCGGCAGGAGAGCTGCCGTGGCAAGAGGTTATATAGGTAAGAGAGGGGGGAAGGAGGCCTAGCCAGTGAGCTGGAGCACGTACACCAAGCCAACAGGATGAACGGATATTCTGACCGTACAATCCGCAAAGAGGGTTCATCATTGGGTCTTTCCCCCTTTTTTCAAAGAAGCTCTCCAACAACGTTTTTTTTTTTACTCATTGTGGCTAGGGGTTAGCTTGTGGGCTTACCAAAACTGTGACTGAGACAAGTGCGGAAAAGTGGCGTGGACGGAAGTGGTAAATAAAACAATGGGCGTGCTACGCGCGTACTCGCCGCGCTCACCTCCTGCTGTGCTGCCCGGTTCCTAACAGACCACGGACCGGTACCGTTCTGCGGCCCGGGGGTTGGAGACCCCCCTGGGTTAGATCGTCTAAATATATGAAGGTTTCGATTTAAAGCTTTCGTGACTGCAAGGATTCATCTTCTTTGGTTCTTTCGGTAAAGTCACCACCACGTAGAATGAGAATAAAATAATAAATTAATAAAATAAAATAACACGATCAAATTCTCACGACGTTTCGGCCACAACACAAGTGGCCTTCATCAGGTGAAGGCCAATGCTAGATACATCCGAACCAAACATTAAACAAATTTTCAATGGTACAGTATATTTTTTCAAGTAGTGGTATCCCAAACTTTCGCAGCAACTTAAATTCCCTTTTCACACCATCAATATGTAAACTCCCCCTCCCCCCCTCGCCGGTCTGCACATGTTCACCCCCTCTACACCGTTCATCACGCTAAGTCCGCCAATTAAATGCTAATTTTTATGCTAAGTCCTTTGTCAAGGCGCTCTGTTTCCTCTCACAAAGCTTAAAGGTCGCGGTCTGAGCTTGGCTGTGTTCACTCCAGCGCTATCCTCGAGACAGTCTGGTCCCTTCACCTGATGAAGGCCACTTGTGTTGTGGCCGAAACGTCGTGAAAATTTTATTGTGTTATTTTATTTTATTAATTTATTATTTTATTCTCATTCTACGTGACTTTACCGAAAGAACCAAAGAAGATATATAAATGTGTCGTTAAACCCGCCTACCACCTGACACAGCCAACTAGTAAGGGTTGTCACGTCAAAAGAACGTGGCAAATTCGTCACTAGTACAGCACACCGGTTGTGTGTTGGAGAGCCAAGCCACAACATTTACAATCTGAGTACGATGTTTCGCCAGTAATTATAACCAGCTTCATCAGGTGACAGCCAAATGTCGTGGCTTGGCTCTGTAGGAATACAAATCGGCTCGCTGGGATTATAGCTCAGGACGCTAACCGTTGGACTACCGCTCCCCATTCAAGCACCAACATCTAAGATATAGTATTTTTTCAGTACTAGCTAAGTTACCCGGCTTCGCACAGGTCTCAGTAATCAAACATTAAGGGTAATGTCTTGCCATGCTGGCTTTGTTAGAATAATTTATTTCTGACAGTGAAGTCGGTAAATGTGTGTTTTTGTAACGGGTTTTCGGTTGTGTTATACAATCGCAGGGCTTGTAAATCCGTGGCCCTTGGAGAGCTTCAAGATAGACAATGTTGGATGTTTTTTTCCATCTGATAGGTTTAATCGAATGAAGCTTCAATTTTGGCATACATGTCGACAGCAGATTAGTGGAAGAGCTTTTTGCGTCTCAAGAAGAGATTTAAGCTGCCGTTTCACACCATGATCCTGAAGGCAAAGAAGTCCATGGCGGCAATCTTTTTGTGTTGGCAACTTGTTGCTGGGTCAGTTTGGCGAAGTGGGAAATGGTAGCCATCATCACCTTGCAGGATTTGCCTCTTGGTGTTGATGACATTTTTTGCAATGCTGGCGAGCCTGTCTAGGATTGTCAGACTTGCAAGTAGATCTGTGAGAACAAATGTAGCAGTGCAATGGAGACACTTATGTCATGGTGAGTGCGTGGAATTGTCGTAGATGAAACGTCAATATGCGTTTGCATGTGTGGCAAACCGGAAGTTGTGAGAATACCCTGGGCTTTAACACATGGCAAGAGAAAGCAATGGGGGGAGGTGAGGAGCGGGGGGGGGGGGGGGTTTGGAGTGTGCACGTGGTACAGGTGTTGAAGGTGAGCAGGGAAGCTAAAAATAGTGGAAAATCAGAATCAGAAAGGGTTTTATTCGCCATGTAAGTTCACACCGACACGGAATTTACTTTGGCAGGATGGTGCATACATTCAACATATAGGAATCTAAAATCTTAAATAAGTTTTAAACAAGTCTTACTATAATAAGGGTTAAAAGTCTAACACCAAGGGGCTGAAGTATATAAAATTGAATAAATATCGAATATAAAATAGCTTTAAGATATAATTTTAAAATAATAAATACAAATAGGTTAGCATAGTTAGTATCGGCAAGGTGTCATTTTATAGATAAAATGTTAAAAACAGTGTAAGCCCTTGGCCTTGTTTAACAGGCCAGCAGCAGATGGGAAGAACACACTAACTCGCCCATGAGTGTGTGTGGAGAGTTTGGGGTGTGTTGGCGCAATTTGGTTCACAAAAAAATCTACACAAGCGCAAAGTCTGCTTTATCTTTATAGGTTTATACTAATTTTTTGTCTTGGAATATTTTTTGTATCCGGTTTCTTCTTCTTTATTTCAATTGTATAGTTTATTTGGAATACAATACAGTACTTAATTCATATGTGATGTAAAATTTCGTTGACGTTTACTTAACGCCATTACTTTGGTAAGGCTTAAGTATTGAATATCGCGCTTTTATCTTTCGCGCAGCAATTTCCAAGAACGTAACCTCCGCGAAATTCAAGGGGCTGCCGTATCTTCTGTCTATTGACGACAGTAGAGGTGTACGGATTTTCAACAGAAACTAGATCTCTGCATTCTTGATTTAATTAAGGCCTGTAGTACCATAAAGAGGCTTGGGGCTTTGGGTTGTTATTTGTTTTCAAATCTATGCCTCTGTTCGCATTATTTGAGGATTTGTATGATTTTGGGCAGGACAGTCTAAAGCTGCGTGACCAGGAGTCGGAGCCATTTCCTGTTCAACTTGGCTTGTGGCAGAAATTCACTCTGGCCCCATGCATTACATTACATAGCATCTTCAATAACTATGTAGTTTGAGAAGCTCCAAATCGTCATATAAAAAACATTGCATTCGTTATGATTACAATGATATGCTCATCAATGCCTGGTTATAGTTAAGGGATCGTTCCCTGCTGGTCAACCATGTCACATCTGCTGATGATTTGGTAATGGCTACTCAGTGAGATGGAATTAGGGCATCTTGTTCTGTGCCTTGATAATTCCATCATGAAATGGGGCCTTGCAAATGTTCCACAAAAATAAATGACCTGCCTGGGAATGTCATGTCATACAACACTGCACCTGCTCAACTCTGCATGAATAATCAGGCAGTTCTACAAGTCTTGTAGGAGCTTCCATACCTGGTTAATGTGTTCACGACCAGCTCTGGTTTGGCAGCCAAAGTCTCACTTCAAATTAGTCGAGCAGCATTCTTTCATTAGACTGTTACATTGTGTGGAAGGTGCCTGGACTTCTGCTCCGTACAAAGCTTTGTGTGTCCATCGCTAATGTCTAGTCCGTCTGAGACCATCCCTCTCCCTGCCATACTGGCATCGCATCCGCCCCTCACCCTTCATCCTGCGGATGTTCGACGCACAGGATGGCACCACTTAGCCAATTCGAGTTGGCCTGACTGAGCTACATGGGTCACGAGGTCACGAGGCGCTTGTTGGTGAGCACAACCCCTGGGCCCTGGCTCTAGGGGTGAAATCAATATAGAATATATGTAAGGATGCCCCCCCAATAGACTCCCCCTGGATCTCTACCACACACGTCCCACTGGGCGATGACCCCAGGGCTTGCCCCAGGACACGTGGGCGGGACTATGTCACTCGGCTGGCCTGGGAACGCTTGGGAATTCCCCAGGATGAGCTGGAGTCTGTCGCCAGGGAAAGGGAGGCCTGGACCGCCCTTCTCAGCGTACTGCCACCGTGACCCTCACCAGGACAAGCATTTTCAGAAACTAATGGACAAAGCTGTGATTCTTCTTGGCCACAGATATTACTCTGTGGATTCAAAATATGAACTTATTTAAATGACCATCTGTGCTGGCTTATACAGTGAAGGCTGGCCTGCCTATGATTCATCCTCTCTTCAACCAGTTTATATTCTATTTAGAAGCTTACAGACCCTTAGATATCAATATAGAATATAATCTTGAGTTTCTTTGGCAGGCGAGGCTGCATTGGTTTGGTCATGAATCCCGCATTCCCAGACACTGCATGATCAACCAGCTTTTTGTCCAGATATTAGGGGCTGATCAGGCGAGGCATTGGCTAGAGAAGAGATTGGAGGATGTGGAGGTGATCGGACCTGCCGATGACTGGTGCCAGGAGCGGAGATCGGCCTCTGTGGAGGAGGCCCAGTGAGGTATGCTTCATGGCAGATAAGAGATAGTTGCTCTGCAATAACGATGAGGTCGGAAGAGCAACGCCCACATGAATAATAGGTGGAACGCTGGGTTCATCAAACCCAGCAAGACAGTGGGGAGCACAGCTGGTTCTTCTGTCAGTCATGCCTTGACACCTGGATCATTCCCATTACCTATTGACAAGGAATCCACACTTACATGGCCTTAAATTGCACCTATCACGGCATTAGCACTGGGAAAAGGTTACTTGCAATTCGTCATGAATGTTGGATGTTTTGTTCGTATAATATGTTAATGATCCATGTGAAATGTACGTGTATTTAAGAGTTTATCTCGCAGTTATTTCACTGCATTATGAACTCGACAATTAGTTTGATTATCGCCAACAGCAAACATGATTGATAACACTGTAACAAAAAAAATTGTCCCTGCGTAGTAAGTGTTATTTTCTAATTGCTTATGCCTCAAAAGTACAGAAAATGGCTATTATTCCCCACAAACTTTGCCTTTGTGACCAGGACAGTGATCTTTTGAAATGTACCTATTTTCAATGAGAAAACGTGCGCATTTGTGTCATTCCTTTACGTAAAGTCCTGGTTACAAAAGGAAAGTTTGTGGGCATGACCAATAAAAAAATAACACTAGCCATCCGGCGACAAAAAAAAATCGTGTTACATAGTGTAAGTGAAAGCTGAACTTATTGTGGGCCTCTGCTATGTTGATTGATCTTAAATTAATTACATGGTGAAGTGAGAAAGCATTAATAATGAGCAGATGAAGGTGGCCAGGCATGGTTCTACCACCTTTTTACCATGCCAGTGTGTGACGATGTCAAGTTTGTATTTGCAGTAATGTATATTAACGATTGAACATGGAGGTTAAATCAAAACAATAGTTTATTTTAATTTTCCTCTGGGACTTTTTGTAAGGATGGAAACAGTCAGGAAAATATCTCACCACATATGCAGCTGAAGTTAGATCTGTTCATCCGAGCATTAAAGCAAATCTGAGCCTGGATTCCACCTCGAAGTTTCGATTGAACATTAATTTATGCATTTCTGCATCATACAAATAGTATTATTTTCAACACACTTTGCTATTATAGCTGAATTCTTCTTAAATATTCCTTTCATAGCTAGACAGCCGAAATTGTGTGCTTGGAGTTTTGGGTAAACATTCATTTTGAAGATACTAGGGCATCCAGGAATATTTATGACCATTGGCCCTCTCATTGTGTGCCTGAACAGCCGGCGTGATGAATTGGGGAATAATTTTCACTGTATCATGAATATATGAATAAGTATAGATGTGTAAGTCATGTGTGACTGTATATATGCATTCCTCTGTGTCTTGATACTGACGTAGATGGTGTGGATACATTTTTATGACTGCAGCTGACTCTTCCTCTGACGCTTCCTCTTCAGAATTGGTCTGATGAAGCAACGGCACTCGGCGCAGCTCGGTACAAAAAATAAACAATGCGACCAGTGTGCATACAGCACGGGTAGTACTGGAAGTTTGGCACAGCACAAGAGAACGCACACAGGAGAGAAACCCTTCAAGTGCATTGTGTGTGAGAAGGCATTTTCAGAGTCATCACATCTTAAAAGACACCAGAGAACACACACGGGAGAGAAAACCTTCAAGTGCAGTGTGTGTGAGAAGGAATTTGCAGAGTCATCACATCTTAAAAAACACCAGAGGACACACAGGGGAGAGAACCCCTTCAAGTGCAGTGTGTGTGAAAAGGCATTTGCAGAGTTATCACATCTTAAAAACCACCAGAGAACACACACAGGAGAGAAACCCTTCAAGTGCAGTGTCTGTGAGAAGGCATTTGCACGGTCATCAAATCTTCAGATCCACCAGAGAAGGCACACAGGAGAGAAACCCTTCAAGTGCACTGTCTGTGAGAAGACATTTTCACAGTCGTCAGTTCTTCAGAGCCACCAGAGAACACACACAGGAGAGAAACCCTTCAAGTGCACTGTCTGTGAGAAGGCATTTGCACATTCATCAGGTCTTCAGATCCACCAGAGAACACACACAGGAGAGAAACCCTTCAAGTGCACTGTCTGTGAGAAGACATTTTCACAGTCGTCAGTTCTTCAGAGCCACCAGAGAACACACACAGGAGAGAAACCCTTCAAGTGCACTGTCTGTGAGAAGGCATTTGCACATTCATCAGGTCTTCAGATCCACCAGAGAACACACACAGGAGAGAAACCCTTCAAGTGCACTGTGTGTGGAAGCGCATTTGCACGGTCATCAGATCTTCAGAGACACAAGAGAAGGCACACAGGAGAGAACCCCTTCAAGTGCACTCTGTGCAGGAAGGCGTTTGCACGGTCATCACGTCTTCAAACACACCAGAGGACACACACAGGAGAAAAACCCTTCAAGTGCACTGTGTGTGAGAAGGAATTTTCACAGTCATCAAATCTTAAAATACACCAGAGAACGCACACAGGAGAGAAACCCTTCAAGTGCAGTGTGTGTGGGAAGGCATTTTCAACTTCATTTTATGTTAAAGCACACCAAAGAATACACACAGGAGATAACCCCTTCAAGTGCAGTGTGTGTGAGAAGGAATTTTCACAGTCATCAAATCTTAAAAAACACCAGAGAACGCACACAGGAGAGAAACCCTTCAAGTGCACTGTGTGTGGGAAGGCAATTTCAAGTTCATCTGATCTTAAAAGGCACCAGGGAACACACACAGGAGAGAAACCCTTCAATTGCACTGTCTGTGAGAAGGCATTTTCACAGTCATCAGTTCTGCATCGACACCAGAGAACACACAGGCATCAGAAGATCGCCAAGGAGTGTAGTCTGAAATCGACTTGTGAAAGTCAAAGTGCTGCAATGAGCCCATCCCTCCTGAAAAAAGAACCAGAAGTGAATTCCAGCTTGGACACTATGAAATGTTTCAAGGTGAAATTTGAAGAGGTGACGGTGAAGAGCGAAGAAGTGAAGGTGAAATGTGAAGATGAAGATTCAACTCCAAAATCGGACCTTCACATCAATGGAGGCGACGTGAAGCAGGAGGAGAATTCCGACTGTGAGGCAGAGCGAGGCAACTCCCAGCAGTTTGTGGAAGTGGAGGTGTGGGTGGACTTCTTAGACAATACAAAGTCAAATGGAGACCCTGTAGATGTGTAAGATTGAGACAATGAAGCCCGAATAGATTCACCTTTGTCACAGGCCTTTAATGAAAATAACTCCATACCTAGGTTCAACCTGCACAGCAAGAGCGCTCAGTATTTGTGGACTTGTGGGTTGGGTAGATCTTTAACTAGGGGATCTGAATTCTGATACCTGATAGAATTACACTAAAACAACCATTTTATTTTCACAATTGGTAATATACCCCTAGATAATTAAGCCGAGCCTAATTTAAATAAGCATATTTTAATCAAATGTCATTTTTTTCAGCTGCCACAGCAAGAAAAAATTATTGCTGTGGTTTTCACACCTGATGATAATTGTAGCAGTCACGAAAGCTTTAAATCAAAATTAATGAATACTTGTCTGATTTTGTGTGTACATGTGTAGTAGTCATAGATGGAGACGGAGTCGTAGTAGGAATTAAACTATTTTATTTATATCCTTAACGATTCCCTAGGTCCTTAACACGAAGGGGTAACGGTTCCTTTTACCCACAACCTAGGGAGGTACAGCCTCCGGGCTAGCTTACTCTAGCCTTGGGTCGAACTACTACTCTAGCCCTCCGGCTAGCTGGACCTAGGGGAGGCTGACCCACCGCTGGCACCGGTGGGTCTTTGACCACTGGCCCGTCCAGACCCGGCCCTGAGAAGGACGTCGGGCTGAGGGAACTTCAGGGCCCTAGCCTGCTGATCACTGGCACCGCACTGAGCCCCGGCCCTCAGAAGGACGTCGGGGTTTGGGGTCCAGGATCTCCTCTTCAGGCGGCTCCACGGCTTCGGCTTGAGACGAACTGCCTCCTGCTCTCAGGAGCCCGCCTTTTATACCATTTCCCACCGAGGGGCGGGGGTTCCGAGGGATCACAGATCCCTCGCAGGCCCCTCCCCTCAGGAGAGGTGCTGGTCACAGGGAGCCCAACAATCTGTGCTTGTTCGACCCCACTTTCTGTCTAGGACCAGGGTTCTGGGGGATCCCATACACACACACACTTCACAGCCTCTACCCCTCAGGCGGGGTCTCCATCAGGGTTATGAATGACCTCGCTCTGGTAGTTACTGTGTAGCATGTGCGTGTTTACAGAGTGACCACCACACATGTAACATTTTGTCTATACGATCTTTAACAAAAATAACGCGAAGTTTAACACTCAATTCCTAGGTTCAACCTGCAGAGTAAGAGCGGTCAGTCTTTGCGGACCTGCGGGTTGGGTAGATCTCTAACTAGGAGCCAGAGTCAATAAGCTCCCAAGCATTCACTATGTTATAATAATACTAATATTAGCATGTATATGGTGCTTGCTTAATCACCTCAGCAACTCGGGAGTTTTGTATCATCACAAACACTCGAAGAGCACGCCGTTTAGCGTCCTCTGGTCTAACACCGTTTGAGACGAGGCTCAAAAGAAAGCTGTCTCTGGTGTGGACCAATCAGTTTCAAAGACAACGCCATCATATTATCAGAGCGTGTTTTTTGTTTGCATTCTGACCACAAGTATTGTGGTTAATGCATCGACGTGATTCCTTGTGAGAGGTTTCAGTTTGGTGTTTTAACATCTCGACACCTGTTTCCAGAAAAAAGTAGAAAACCTATTCTCACTCGAAGAGCATGTTTGAATATACAGTAAAACCTTGGATTGCGAGCATTATTCGTTCCGGAAACGTGTTTGTAATCCAAAGCACTCGTATGTCAAAGCTAATTCCCCCATAAGAAATCATGGAAACTCAGATGATTCGTTCCACAACCCAAAAATATGCATGTAAAAATGATTAATACAAAATCCCTTTTTATATTTTTATTATTTAAATTTAATGTTAAGTAATCGAATTTATAAATTAAATTTAATCGTGGCTGGTGTGAGGGAGACGAGAGAGAGGAGAAGAGGAGGAGGGTTATTGTGTAGGACGACTTTCACTGTCACTAACTGAATCACCGCCATCTGTTGGCGCAGTGGAATGCGACTCTAGCAAGGAACCTATCCCAATGACACTCGCTTTTGCCTCCTTTTGAGGATTTCGCGGAAATGTGACATTGCATTGTCGTTAAACAGATTCATCGCTTAGTGTTGTGACCACGTGTATACTGTTTACAACAGTACTATAGTGTTGTGACCACGTGTATACTGTCTATTACAGTACTATAGTGTTGTGACCACGTGTATACTGTTTACTACAGTACTATAGTGTTGTGACCACGTGTATACTGTTTGCTACAGTACTATAGTGTTGTGACCACGTGTATACTGTTTACTACAGTACTATAGTGTTGTGACCACGTGTATACTGTTTACTACAGTACTATAGTGTTGTGACCACGTGTATACTGTTTACTACAGTACTATAGTGTTGTGACCACGTGTATACTGTCTACTACAGTACTATAGTGTTGTGACCACGTGTATACTGTCTACTACAGTACTATAGTGTTGTGACCACGTGTATACTGTTTACTACAGTACTATAGTGTTGTGACCACGTGTATACTGTTTACTACAGTACTATAGTGTTGTGACTACGTGTATACTGTTTACTACAGTACTATAGTGTTGTGACCACATGTATACTGTTTACTACAGTACTATAGTGTTGTGACCACGTGTATACTGTTTACTACAGTACTATAGTGTTGTGACCACGTGTATACTGTTTACTACAGTACTATAGTGTTGTGACCACGTGTATACTGTTTACTACAGTACTATAGTGTTGTGACCACGTGTATACTGTTTACTACAGTACTATAGTGTTGTGACCACGTGTATACTGTTTACTACAGTACTATAGTGTTGTGACCACGTGTATACTGTCTACTACAGTACTATAGTGTTGTGACCACGTGTATACTGTCTACTACAGTACTATAGTGTTGTGACCACGTGTATACTGTTTACTACAGTACTATAGTGTTGTGACCACGTGTATACTGTTTACTACAGTACTATAGTGTTGTGACCACGTGTATACTGTTTACTATAGTGTTGTGACCACGTGTATTCTGTTTACTACAGTACTATAGTGTTGTGACCATGTGTATACTGTTTACTATAGTACTATAGTGTTGTGACCATGTGTATACTGTTTACTACAGTACTATAGTGTTGTGACCACGTGTATACTGTCTACTACAGTACTATAGTGTTGTGACCACGTGTATACTGTTTACTACAGTACTATAGTGTTGTGACCACGTGTATACTGTCTACTACAGTACTATAGTGTTGTGACCACGTGTATACTGTCTACTATAGTACTATAGTGTTGTGACCACGTGTATACTGTCTACTACAGTACTATAGTGTTGTGACCACGTGTATACTGTTTACTACAGTACTATAGTGTTGTGACCACGTGTATACTGTTTACTACAGTACTATAGTGTTGTGACCACGTGTATACTGTCTACTACAGTACTATAGTGTTGTGACCACGTGTATACTGTTTACTACAGTACTATAGTGTTGTGACTACGTGTATACTGTTTACTACAGTACTACAGTGTAGTGACCACGTGTATACTGTTTACTACAGTACTATAGTGTTGTGACCACGTGTATACTGTTTACTACAGTACTATAGTGTTGTGACCACGTGTATACTGTCTACTACAGTACTATAGTGTTGTGACCACGTGTATACTGTCTACTACAGTACTATAGTGTTGTGACCACGTGTATACTGTTTACTACAGTACTATAGTGTTGTGACCACGTGTATACTGTTTACTACAGTACTATAGTGTTGTGACCACGTGTATACTGTCTACTACAGTACTATAGTGTTGTGACCACGTGTATACTGTCTACTACAGTACTATAGTGTTGTGACCACGTGTGTAATGTTTACGACAGTACTATAGTGTTGTGACCACGTGTATACTGTTTACTACAGTACTATAGTGTTGTGACCACGTGTATACTGTTTACTATAGTACTATAGTGTTGTGACCACATGTATACTGTCTACTACAGTACTATAGTGTTGTGACCACGTGTATACTGTTTATTACAGTACTATAGTGTTGTGACCACGTGTATACTGTTTACTACAGTACTATAGTGTTGTGACCACGTGTATACTGTTTACTACAGTACTATAGTGTTGTGACCACGTGTAAACAGTATACACTTATCAAGTGAAAAATTTGCTCGTCTTGCAAAACACTCGCAGACCAAGTTACTCGCAATCCAAGGTTTTACTGTAATTGCCTTTTACAAAAAATTATATTGAGAGTAATTCTGCCTGGTTTTTTTTGTAATTTGATGGGGATGTAGCCCTGGGGCACGGAAAGGGTGAGTCACACCCTCTGCCTCCTGCCTTGCCACGCAAAAGACAACTGGAGGATAATTACTCATAAGCCTGATGGGGAAGTCATAGAATATAATAAAACCTGCAAACCCAAGGAGGGGGCTTATGAGATTCTGCAGGAGTTCCCCATTTGACTTAAAGAGAAGACTGCCTTAAAGGAAACAACCCCACAATAAAACAACCAAGACTGAAACAGCAAGGGTCACGAACCTTCCTTGGACAGCACAATCCACCCAAGGACGGTTAATAATTATGAGCTGACTGGGGTTCTTTAAATACAACAGTAAAGTTCGAAGCTTAGCTGTATCTACGTGGTGACTTTACCGAAAGAATGATAATAAAATAATAAAATAAAAATAAGACAAAATTCTCACGACGTTTCGGCCACAACACGAGCGGCCTTCTTCAGGTGAAAGAACAGAACTGTCGGGACGACAGTGCTTCAATGAGTGCTGCTGAGATTCGTGGCGTCTTTTAAGCTCGGTGATAGGTGTGAATGACCTTAGAGTCGCGGCATCTCTTCAGGATCCTTCAACAGACTCCGGGACAAGAAAGCTCAACTAATCGAGTCTCTCACCTTCATGAAGAGATGCCGCGACTCTAAGGTCATTCACACCTATCACCGAGCTTAAAAGACGCCACGAATCTCAGCAGCACTCATTGAAGCACTGTCGTCTCGACAGTTCTGTTCTTTCACCTGAAGAAGGCCGCTTGTGTTGTGGCCGAAACGTCGTGAGAATTCTATTGTCTTATTTTTATTGTATTCTCATTCTACGTGACTTTACCGAAAGAACCAAAGAAGATGATTCCCTGCAGTCACGAAAGCTTTAAATCGAAATTTATATCTTCAACCTCAGGATATCAAAATATAACTTGAGAATAAGAATCACGGATCCCTGGTGATACAGACGGGGAACAAAGTTTAATAAAACCCTCGAAATATATTTGGTAACAACTATGGTATACCACAAATCTTGGTTAAGCATGAACCAAATAATAGTTATGAAAGTATTAGACCTAGGGTCATTCAGAAGAGCTACAATGCGAAATGTGTCAATCACACACGACCAAGATAATATGTATTCCACGGGATCAAAGCCTCGCCAACCGCCTTTGTCTTCCAGTACCTAACAGCACATGGTAGCGGTAAATTATGTATGCAGGGGGGCGCCTCCCCTAATATATCAATTACCACGCAATAATTCAAAACCACGACGCGAGTGCTGTGAACCCCGCTCAAAACGTACTTCAAGTCACCTGCAGGGTCAAAACTGCGGAAAATGGTACGGTACCAAGCTATAAGAGGTGAATAATATTTTATGAGAGAACGGAATACATGGCGACAGCAAGCACACCCGTGCACAATCGTTCACGACTTCAAAAGTCCACAAGCGCCCCCTTTTTGAGAGAGACTGCAAGTCCGATGCGAAAAAATTTGCAGCACTTCCAGCCCGTGATGGGAGCGTGGGGAACGCTGCCCAAAACGTGAACAGAAACATGTCGGTGATAAAGAAAATCCGGACAACAAAACAGCCCCAAGCGACTTCAAAAGGAAAACAGCTGCCCCTTTGTGAGAAGAAAGAGCCTGAGGTGGGAAAAAAATTCAGATATAAGCAAGAACGCAAAAACAAATCAGTTACTGCTCAAATAATTGCCCAACTGCGACTGTGGAGAAGTCCGAACAATCAAGCGCAGCCTGGCGGTACCGTTGAAATCCACACTTCGTCAACCACATCATTGGACTGGATGAGGAAGCTTTGCATTAATTTGTGACGCTCATTAAAAACTGTTGCTTTTCACAATGCCTTACGAAAGACGAAGTACTGGGAGTGGCAGGGTCCAGGGATCGCCCTCGTGACTGGAAAATTGATAGGGAGCGCTGCATCGGCAGAAGCCACGCATCACGGAAAGTTTTTTTTTTTGCGTCATTAAGAGAGGCTTCCAGCCAAGGCTGGTGCTCGCAGTATTACAATACAAACGTGGGGCGGGGAGTGCTGTAACATTACTTTTCCCGGTGGCGAGGTCGCTGTGTACAGTCAACACATACGATCATAGTGACAATCGTTCCAATTGTGCTCCGATCAAAGTCAACCCCTTCTAGCGAAAGCTGGTGCAACCACTCACTATTCGTGAGAGTGCCCCTTCAAATCGCAACCCCGCAGGCGAAGTTTAGTTGAGGGTCGGAATCGGAGACTGACACGGAACGATTTAACTTGATCTGTAGCGTGTCCTCTGTGCAGCATGAGTCGTACAGACAACTGGAAGAGGACTCTTGAAGAGGGGAGGGGGGGGGGAGATGACAGGCGCTGTCTCTCCAAGTCGCTCCACAGTCTACAAGGACCAACAGTGTCTGGTGCCAAGGGGGGTGACGCGCGGCAACCAGCGGACGAGCTGCAAGCGGCGCCTGGCGACGGGATGATGGCGCGCATCTACGGAGACGTAGCCGGACCCATCATCCCTGCCAGTACGGGCACCGCCGACAGCGTGACCAGCGCGCAGACTCGGCAACCACCCCAGCGGTGGAGAGAGACTTGACGAAGCAGCCCAGAGCGCCTTGTGTTCAAACACGCCGACCCAGCGCCCCTGCTGGGGACCTGAGGAATTTTGTCGGTACAAGTTGTAGAGGTGTTACGGGAGGGTGTGACACGCGGTCGTAGGGCGGTGGCCACGAACCACGTCCGCTACGGCCACCACCCTGGGGGGACCGTGGTGGGGTGACGCTGTGATCCCTCCCAGCCACGCCCCTCGGCGAGGGACAGTATAAAAGCCGGGACCCGGAGGAGCTGAGGGGGCAGTTCGACTCGAGCGAGATGAAGAGCCGGTGAAGAAAGAAGATCGACTAGCTAGATCAGGGGTCGGGAACCTTTTTGGCGGCTGAGAGGGCCATGAAAGCCACATATTTTAAAATAAATTTCCGTGAGAGCCATATAATATTTTTTAACACTGAATACAACTAGATGCGTGTATTTTTAACTAAGACCACCAATTTTAGAATATAATAAGTCTCTGAATGTATTCTTTTTAATAACGTTATACCAACAACCAATAATAAATAAAATACTTCTTACTATTAATGCGACTTCTGGTGCTGCATGGTTTTGCTGATGGCTTTGTAGTCTGGTTGATACGTGGTGAGGTTAAGCTTCATGCAGGCGTTGAGGCTTTCATCCGTTAAACGGGATCATAGGTTGGTCTTGATGTTTTTTAGATGTGAGAACGACTGCTCACATGAATACGTAGAACCAAACATGGTCAATACAGCAATACTCACGCTGCAGTGTGTGGTATGTGACAGGAAGCGCGTTCCATGTTTTGACAATCAGCTGGTCTGCGGGGTTGAAGTTTTTTCATTTCTGTCCACTTGTGTTTGCTCGCCAGCTCTGCTTGCTGTCGTTCAAGTCTTTCCAAATCTTCATTCAGTGACTTGAACTTATTCACCCACATGTGGAATCCCTCCCCGTAGAGGCGGTTAAATTTCGATTTAAAGCTTTCGTGACATTGACAGCAACAATGTCTACATCGGATTGGGAACATGTAGACAATATGACTACCTCTTCGGCTGCCACTATGTCGACCAAATGTAGGGACAATTTAATTTCCAAATTCAATCACCTCTCCAACAAAAAATCGGATCCACACACCGAAAAGATAGACGTTAACAAAGTCGTAATTAATCGCAGTAACAGTTCTATTTCTGATGGCCTGAAATCCGTTTTAGCTAAAGGTCTAAACTTTGCTGTCACACCGAGACACATACCGGTTAATGATATCATTGCCCATGTCGACGTTGCACTCAAGGGCTTGAGTCACATCGCTGCAGACGTAGCAAGATCTGAAATCGCTGCAACCCTCAAAAACGCTAAGTTGCCACCTAGCAACATCAGCAAAGATGAACGCTTTGAAATATCTCAATTAAAAAAGAGATGATATTGCTGTCCTCTCAGCCGACAAGGGCAATGCCACTGTCATCATGGACAAAACAGAATAATACAACAAATTTCAAGAACTACTCAACGATGGCAGCTATACAAAAATAAAAAGAGATCCCACCAACAGCCTGGTTACCAAAACGAACAACATCTCTGATTCAACAGCATTAATTGATCAGACCAAACAGTTCTCGTTGAAACCCTCTGCTGCCAGACCACCAAGATTATATGGCCTTCCAAAGATACACCCCTTCGTCCCATCGTCTCTACTATTCACTCCCCCATTTATAAACTGGCACGTTTTCTTGCTGATATACTGCAACCTTTCACTGGAAAAACCACCTCTGCGGTACTAAACTCTACTCACCTGGTATCGACAATCAAATGCATTTCCCTGTCCCCAGACGACCTGCTTGTCAGTTTTGATGTGGTGTCCTTGTTCACCAAAGTTCTGGTACCTGACACCATCGCTATCATTGAAGACCTGGTTCATCAAGGACTGCATACTGATGTACCCCCCCTGGTGAGACGTTGCTTAACCAACACATACTTCACCTGGAATGGAACTTTCTACAAACAAACTGAGGGCACCCCAATGGGCTCCCCCCTATCTCCGGTTGTAGCCAACGTATTCATGGAAAAAATTGAAACTGACGCCATCCAGACTGCCACTCTACGCCCGACCTTATGGAAGAGGTACGTGGATGACACTTTTGTCATCTGGCCACATGGCCAGCCTGCTCTAGACCAATTCCGCGACCACATCAGTTCCATACACCCAGCCATCAGATTTACCATGGAGGTTGAAAAAGATGGCAAACTACCCTTTTTGGATGTCTTAATTAAAAGGAGACCTGATGGTTCAATGAGCCACTCTGTCTACAGGAAAGCTACCCATACAGATGCTTACTTGAAACCGGATTCCCACCACCATCCATCCCAGAAGAACTCCCTCATCAATACTCTATACCATAGAGCCCAATGCATTTCCGACCAGGAACACATTACCAGTGAACTCAAGCACGTACACCAGGCTCTCAGGGCTAATGGTTACTCCGACTACACAATCTGCAAAGCCATCATTCCAGTCATGAAGAAGGATCCTCTTGTGGAGCCACTCAAAACCATCACCTTACCCTACATTGCAGGGGTCACTAAAAAGATCTCCAAAATCCTGAATAAACACAAGATCCAGGTCCGATTCATCACAGTACATAAAATCCGTGATCTGGTTCCATCTGTAAAAGATGCTGTTCCAGACATACAGTACCCGGGCGTTTACAAACTAAAGTGCCTCTGTGGTAGTAGCTACATTGGAGAAACCAAACGACATATCTCGGACCGCATCCGCGAACATAAAGCAGACTTGAAACACGGTAGAACGAACTCCTCTGCCATGGTAGATCACTGTTATAATTCAGTGGGCTCACATGACATTGACTTCCAAGACGGAGGTTCTTTGCAAACCAACCGGCTACCATGAGAGATTCGTTCTTGAGGTCACCCACATATACAAGCACAGAGATAATTTGAACCGAGAAGATGGATTCTGGCTTAGTAACCATTGGAAAGATGTTTTAAACCATTTAGGTTCTTAATTAATTGTATTTTACGAGGACCTTCAGACCGCAGCTCTTTCGCTGGCATTGACTCTTAATACCTCTCACACCACAGTTAATGGTATGGTTTACAACATGGAGTATAACAGCGCCTCGCAGCTGTCTCCTCCCTCCTCCGTTCCGACCATGATGAACTCGTCCGTCTGAACGGGGCTCGTAGCTGTACGTGTTGCTAAAGTTGAGGGTAAGAATCCACCCATTTTTTCGCCATATAGCATTGTGATATAAAACAACTTATTGTTGGTAGCTCAGTTGATTGGAGAATATGTAGAGTTTATTGATAACCTTCTTTGGTTCTTTCGGTAAAGTCACGTAGAATGAGAATAAAATAATAAATTGATAAAATAAAATAAAACAATAATATTCTCACGACGTTTCGGCCACAACACAAGCGGCCTTCATCAGGTGAAGGGACGAGACTGTCTGGTAGGACAGCGCTGGAGTGAAAGAGACACGTTCAGAACGTGGCTCACGTTCAGAACGTGGCTCACGTTCAGAACGTGGCTCACGTTCAGAACGTGGCTCACGTTCAGAACGTGGCTCACGTTCAGAACGTGGCTCACGTTCAGAACGTGGCTCACGTTCAGAACGTGGCTCACGTTCAGAACGTGGCTCACGTTCAGAACGTGGCTCACGTTCAGAACGTGGCTCACGTTCAGAACGTGGCTCACGTTCAGAACGTGGCTCACGTTCAGAACGTGGCTCACGTTCAGAACGTGGCTCACGTTCAGAACGTGGCTCACGTTCAGAACGTGGCTCACGTTCAGAACGTGGCTCACGTTCAGAACGTGGCTCACGTTCTGAACGTGGCTCACGTTCTGAACGTGGCTCACGTTCTGAACGTGGCTCACGTTCAGAACGTGGCTCACGTTCAGAACGTGGCTCACGTTCAGAACGTGGCTCACGTTCAGAACGTGGCTCACGTTCAGAACGTGGCTCACGTTCAGAACGTGGCTCACGTTCTGAACGTGGCTCACGTTCTGAACGTGGCTCACGTTCTGAACGTGGCTCACGTTCAGAACGTGGCTCACGTTCAGAACGTGGCTCACGTTCAGAACGTGGCTCACGTTCAGAACGTGGCTCACGTTCAGAACGTGGCTCACGTTCAGAACGTGGCTCACGTTCAGAACGTGGCTCACGTTCAGAACGTGGCTCACGTTCAGAACGTGGCTCACGTTCTGAACGTGGCTCTTTCACTCCAGCGCTGTCCTACCAGACAGTCTCGTCCCTTCACCTGATGAAGGCCGCTTGTGTTGTGGCCGAAACGTCGTGAGAATATTATTGTGTTATTTTATTTTATCAATTTATTATTTATTTCTCATTCTACGTGACTTTACCGAAAGAACCAAAGAAGATGAATCATTGCAGTCACGAAAGCTTTAAATCGAAATTTATTGATAACATTGAGCTTAAAGGTCGTGATCTAAGCGTGGCTTCTCTCACTCCAGCGCTGTCCTCCAGACAGTCTCGTCCCTTCACCTGATGAAGGCCGCTTGTGTTGTGGCTGAAACGTCGTGATTTTTTGTTATTTTATTTTCACCTACATGACTTTACCCAATAGAACCAAAGAGTATAAACATTGAGGTAGTTTATATTTTAGTTTTTATTGGTTTACTATATGGTATTCATTATATAGTGTAGTGTTTACCCAGTTACTGTTAACATCTCAGCTTATTGAAGAATATATTGAGTACATTTATTATATTGATGTAATTTAGACTTAGGTTTTTTCACATCAGTTTATTGTATGATAGTTGAGTTGTTGCAGCCCCTTTGACGTCCATGTACTCCGTGCCTCTGTGGATGTGTAGGCTTTGACTTTAACATAGCTATTTCAATGCTAAATTATCCTGTTTGATTTGTACTAGGTGCCTCTGTGGATGTGTAGGCAGTGACGTCACTGACGCACGTGTTGAAGCCGCAAGTGTGCAATGGGGATGATTTAAAGGGCGGTGGGGCGGGTATGCGGGATGATGGGTTTTAGAACGAGTATTGCGGTACACTGGCGGATTAAAGAAATGCTTTAATCGTTCTCCGGCTCCTCTGCGCAATGATGAATACTGGCGACCGGATTCGCGCGCAAACTCGGCACGACGACGGAGGAACGTCGGTCGCATTCGCACACAATGGTCGCCCCGATAGAGTTATTCGTGCGCACATCTCCGTGTTACGACGAGCGGACTCACGCCACCATACGCTCTTCCCACACTCGCAGAAACCACACGAGACGGTTATTTCTCGCTAATGATGTATTCCCGGTGTGACTTGGATTAACCACGAGGTGACCCAGAGCTAAAATCGGTGTAGGAACTACGCTGTCACTCGCCAGTCTAAACCCAATCCACCCCACCTCTTTGGAATTTCTCTCTCTCTCGTGCTCACGATTTGACCCGCACGGAGCTCCTGCGGTCCAGTCCTCGCTGCACTGCGACTCGTCGCACGGACGTTCGAGTGGCCGGAAAGTCGACGGCCCCGATCGCTGGCTTGAGAAGAACACACGAACTGATCATCGCCCTTTCTTCTCCCATTTAATTCTCCTCTACATCAAAGGAACCCCTCGGCTGATCCGGCGGCCCTCACGGCCAATCGGATCGATGCCCCGTCCGCATCCCTCTTTACCCATCAAAGGGGCCGCCGCTGGGCTGCTGAATTGGCAGGGGCGTACGAGCACACTTGTCCTGCCAATCAGACGCTTTACCCTGGTGCTCACGCAGATCTTTAGCCCATCAGGCGCCTACCCGGCTGATTCTGCCTCCTGTGTGCTCTAATCCATCGTTCGTGGCCCCGTCCCCCCTCTTCCTGCCGTGCTGTGTGTGCCTTAACCGTGGTGGCTGAGTAGCCTCGTCGTGACCATGCAATTTCACGTCGATTCACGGCGCCGCAGTGCGATTCAACCTCGGGGAAGCCTCGGGCCAATTCCCTGGCCCCAGGAAACCGTGGAGGATGTCCCCACGAGGGGGGCTCCTGGGTGAAAATCTGGAGGCCAGGCGACTTCCCCACGAGGTCCTACGTGGGGGTGTGTGTGTCCATGTGGGGGGTGGCGAGGGGGAAACAGCGTCGGCCAGGCAGCATTGTTGTGGGGGTATCACAGGCGTGGCGCCGACAGAGCGGCTTTGCTGCTGTGGCATCGCATAGCCGCCCCCCCCCATTGAGGTGCCTGCCCCGGGTTGACTGCTGGAGCACCTCGCCTGGGCTGGCCCCCACGAGGCAGCGCCGCGGGGTCCTCGGGACTCGCCCGGCGGCCCCTCGTGGCCGGCCTCGGGGGTTCCTGCGGTTGGTCTCCTCCTCCACTCCAGCGGCTCCTCTTGTCCCTCGGCACCTACGGGCTGGGGAACAAACTCAGAGGCAGAAGGGTTCAGGGGGGACGTCGCCCCCCGCCGTCCCATGGCCGGGGCCGGGACCTCTCGGGGCCCTGCGGGGCCCTGCGGGGCCCATTGTAGCGTTGCGAGGCTCCCGAGCATGGGGGTTAGCGGGGACCCCCGGGATTTCGGGGTGCTCGACCGGCGGGGTTCTCCTTCGCCGGGGCCGCCCTCCGTGGTTTCAATCGGCGGACGTTGACCGCCGTCTCTCGGTCCCCTCTCCTCGCCCTGGATCAGCACCGTCCAGGGGGGGGGATCTGTCGCACCACAGTCCAGGGTCCGCGCCAGTAGGTGGTCAGCTTCCCCACCTGTCCAGCCCCTACGCGCGGGGTGTGCAGCCGCACCTTAGAGCCCGCTGAGTAGAAGGGGGGCTCCACACGGGGCCGGGCGCCCCGCTCCTGTCGCTGGTGCGCGGCCTCCCCTAGTTGGTAGGCCCGGCCACGGGCCCCTCGCAGGGTCCCCATCAGGTGCTCCACGGGCCGGCTCCCTTCCTCCGGTTGCGGTGGGGAAACGCCGAACGGCGGATCTGCGGGTAGACGAGACTCACGACCAAACATCATTAGGAACGGGGTCTGTCCCGTAGATGTGTGTACGGTGGTGGTGTAGGCGAACAGGGATTAGGGGAGGTGTTCGTCCCAGTCCTGTTGATTGGCGGCCGCCATACGTTTGAGAAGGTCTGGTTCATACGCTCCACCATACCGTTCGCCTGGAGGTGGTACGCCGTAGTTCGGTCCTTATGGATTCCGAACTCCCGGCACAGCGCCTGAAACAGCTCTGCCTCGAACTCGCTACCCTGGTCAGTAATGACTCGTTCGGGGATCCCATGTTTAAGCACGCAGTGCTTCAGGAATGCCCGGGCAACCACAAGAGATGTTTTATCAGGGATGGCCACCGCCACGGGATAGCGGGTAAAGTACTCCACCACCACGAGGATATACCGGTGGCCTCGGTGGGATCGCGGGAATGGCCACTGTAGGTCGATCCCAACTAGCTGGTTTGCCCGACTGACGCGGATCGGACTCAGGGGCACCTGATACCGCGCCGGTTTCTGCCCACACTGCTGACAAGCGCGGCAGCCCTGTACCCAGGTGGCCACATCTTGTGCCAGTTTGGGCCAGAGATACTGGCGACGCAGGGTCTCCCGAGTGCGCCGTTCCCCATCATGGCCCCCGAGCGGGTGGTCGTGCATCAGCCGTAGCAGCTGGGGCCGCACCTGGGCAAGAACACAGATGCACCTCGGCTGGCCGGCTTCGGTTAGTTCCCGCAGCACCCCGTTCTCTACACACAACCGGGCGTACAAACCACTCCAGGGTCCCGGTAGAGGGCGCTCTTCTTCTCCCGCAGGGCCGCCTCCGCCGCCGCCAGGTCCGGATCCCGTTCCTGGGTCCGTCTCAGCTGCTCGTCGTCCAGGCCTGGGAAGGCGCAGCCGACGTCCTCTTGGATCCGCCCGGTCAGGGCGGGGCGGTCCGTTGGGTCCCTGGCTCCCTCTGTAGGGGTCTCTGTGATGCATACTGCACTCTCTCTCCCCGGGGCATACCGCGGGTCGCCTCGACAGGGCGTCCGCGTTTGCGTGCGTCCATCCCGCCCGGTACTCGATCTACAGGTTGTACTCCTGCAGCTGCGCCAGCCATCGGGCCATCTGCCCACGCGGTTCCTTGAATGTGAGGAGGAACTGCAGAGCATAATGGTCAGTTCGCACGCGACATTTCCTGCCGTACAAATACGGCCCGAACTGTATAAACGCGAAGATCACGGCATACAGTTCCTGACGGGTCACGCAATAGTTCAGTTCGGACCCACTCAGGGTCCGGCTGGCGTATGCGATGACCCGCTCCGTCCCATCCTGCACCTGTGACAACACCGCGCCCAGCCCACTGCTGCAGGCGTCGGTGTCCAAAATAAAATCGGTGGAAAAATCGGGGAAAGCCAGGGTGGGGGGTATGGGCGAGGTGGTCCTCCGTCCACTGATAGGGGTTCCTAGTGGAAGTGAGTTGGGTGAGGCGGCATGCAATCTCGCTGAATCCCTTTACAAATCGATGATAATAGGTGGCGAGTCCCAAGAATGACCTGATCTCCATCAGGTTCCTTGGCCGTGGCCATTCCACTACGGCGCGTACCCTCTCCGGGTCGGTACGCACCCCCGCCTCGCTGACGCGGTGTCCGAGGTACCCCACCTCACGCTGCGCAATATAACACTTACGCGGCTTTAGCTTGAGATGGGCCGTTCACAGTCGCTGGAACACCTCCCGTAACCTGGACCAGTGCTCAGACAGAGATCTGCTGAACACTATCACATCATCCAGGTAAATCAGGCACTGTTCCCACTGCAAGCCCCGCATCACCAACTCCATCAACCGCTGGAATGTCGCGGGCGCGTTGGTGAGTCCGAACGGGAGTACTCGAACCTCGAACAGCCCCATTGGGGTGGTAAATGCAGTTTTTGGCCGATCCTCCTCCGCCATCTCCACCTGCCAGTACCCGGACGCTAGATCAAGGGTGGAAAAGTGCCCGTGCCCCTGCAAGGCTGTCAAAGGTGTTGTCGATGCGAGGTATGGGGAAGGCGTCGCTGAGGGTGACTGCGTTCAACTTTCGGTAATCAACGCAAAACTGGGTCGACCCATCCTTTTTAGTCACCAGCACTACCGTGGCAGACCAGGGGCTCGCTGAGGGCTGGATTATGTTTTCGCAGAGCATATCCAAGACTGCCTCTTTGATCTGGCCCCGTTCAGGCGCGCCCACTCGGTATGCGGGGAGTTTAATGGGTCGGGCGGCACCGATGTCAATTTGGTGCTTAACGAGGTCTGTCTGGCCCATGTCCGAATCGTGCTCACTGAACACGTCGGCGAACTCCCGCAACAACCCGCGCAGCCGATCGGCCTCCCCCTTAGGTAGATCCGCCCAGGGTACAAGTAACGGGTCGAGAAGTGGGACGACCTCGGCTCGGGGAGTCGGGCCGACCCGCCAGGCCAGGTCCTGGTTGTCCTCGGGGTGGCCGGGGTCCTCAGCCCAGAGGGCAAACACCGAATCGTTAGAAGTGGCGCGCGTGCAGGGGGTGTACTGTGGCTACCGTGGTGCACCGTCGCAGCATTGCCGGGGTACTGTGTGGGTTAAACACCCGCATAAACAGTCGGCCCCCATCTGCGTTTACCAGCGTGGCTGATCCCACCACTCCGTACCGTTCCGCCAACTCTGGGTGAGGAGTCAGCATTACCTCGCCCGATGGTCGATGTGCGGGGTCAGTGGAGGGTGCTGCCACTGGCACCAGCATCTCGACGAGCGGCCCGATGGTGACGGCCGACACCAGGGTAGCGGCCACGGGTGTGAAGCGGAATCCGCTCCCCGCTGCCTTCCAAGGTGGCGCATCGCTGGCGGGGCTGCACGTTGAGCCCCAACTTTTCCAGGAGGTCCGTACCTGCAATACAATCGTGGCACAACACGCTCGAGACATAGAACTCCTGGGTGTACACCTGGTGTCCGAGACGGACCTCGAGGGTGACCCTCCCCAGCAGCCCCATCCCTGCTCTGCTTGCGGTGTGCAGCGCGCGATCCGGGGCCTGCAGGCGGCCCACGTCAACCCCGAGCACGCTGCAGTGTGTGGCGCTCACGAGTGAGGCCACCGCCCCCGTGTCCAACAGAATCCGGGTACGCCATCCGTTTACCTGTCCTTCCACCAGCGACTTTGCTCCCATGATTCCCGCCACCAGCTCCCGTAGCCAGTCGCCAGAAGTCACCGTGTTCTTAGGTGCTGTTGCCGGAATCTGCGCGGATGTCACTCGCTCACCAGTAGTCTCATTATCATCTATTTGTGTCGGGACCACGTCGATTGCACCCCTAGTTGGTCCACTCTCTAGGGGGCGTTGGAGTTTAACCCTGCCGCATGTCTTCCACGGGCAGTCTGAGGACAGTCTCTCATGAGATGCCCTCGACGAATCACACACAGGTAACACGCCCGGGGGAGTGTGGTGGCCCCGTAGGAGGTCTTTGGTGGTGGTGTTCAAAGTCCAGTATATCCTGATGGAAACTCTCGCTTTGCTCCTCCGAGTACGCTTCCTTGTTCTCCTTGAATTTATCAAGATGCGCATCAAGGATATGGACTTTGAGGGGCATTCTACAGCCATTGTGCTGTAGTTCTTCACCAGAGTCTCAACCAGCTCCACGTAGTTTTCGACCTTGTGATTGCCCAGGAAGCCACGAACCACTGCGACAAAGCTGTTCCAAGCCGCTTTCTCCTTACTAGTGAGCTTCTTGGGGAATTTATTTCACTCCAGCATCATCTTTATCTATGGTCTGACGAAGACACTGGCTTTGACCTTTGCCTCAGGCAGCTTAGAGAAGAAGTCTTGAAGGTACTTGAACGCTGCCGACTCCTTATCTACAGCTCTGACAAATTGTTTCATAAGGCCCAATTTGATGTGCAGTGATGGCATCAGCACCTTCTGGGGGTACACCAGTGGCTCCCACTTGACGTTGTTCCTCCCCACAGAGAGCTTGGTCCGCTGTGGCCAGTCCTGCCTGTATTAGTGCGCCTTGGTGCCCCTACTGTCCCAAAGATAAAGATCGCAGGGAAACTTGGTGAAACCGCCTTGGAGACCCATCAGGAATTCCACTATTTTGAAGTCTCCGATGACCTCCCAGCCATACTCCTCATACTTTAAGGCGTCCAGCAAGGTCTTGATGCTGTTGTAATCCTCTTTGAGGTGCACCGAGTGAGCCAGGGGAAGAGACGGGTACTTGTTACCATTATGGAGCAGCACGGCTTTGAGGCCCCTGGATGAGCTGTCAATGAAGAGGCACCACTCATTCTGGTTACAGGTGATTCCGATTGCCTCGAACAGACTTCACATTCTGGCAGAAGCAGAGCCCATCTTGACGGGTGAAGAAGCTGAAAAAAGGTTGGTGACGCTTCCTCTGATCTGCGACTTGCACACTCTCATCCAACTAGTTCCACTGCTTGAGCCTAGACGTCGAAAGCTCAGCATTGGACTTTGTGAGACCAAAATCTCTGAACAAGTCGTTGAGGTATTTCCGGTTGGGGTAGTATGGGTTTCTCTCGTCAGCTCCACCTCTGAAATTGTCATCTGGATCTACGTCTTCCTCGCTCTTTGACTTGGTGATCTCCTCAAAAGACGTCTGCGCTCTCTCTCCGGAGGAGTGGGTACGGGGAGCTGATGGCAGTGTGGCACCGGGGCGATGGATGAAGGAAGGTCCGGATACGTGAAAGCAGGTGCATGCTTGCCAGTCCGACGTTTGGAAGGGTCCACCATGCAGAAGTAGCAGTTGCTTGAGTGGTCAGTGAGTTCCGAACTTCATAGCTTCCCCTCTGTACCATCCTACAAAAAATACATTTATTTTACCCATGACTTATATGTAAGATATTCCCGCGACATTTTTCATATATGATATTTTCTCAATAACATTTTAAATTGTAAAACATTTAAAAATTAAAAACCTTTACAATTTTAAGAATTTGAACAAATTTTATAACGTCAAATTCCAAGCAACAATTGTCCATCTTACCTTCCAGAGATTTTTTTGGCATTGCTCACAGGTGAAATGAGCTGCCCAGGGATTGTCTTGATCCCCAACAGGCATGCCGAAATATGCCTTGTAGGCCTCACACATCTTTGGAGATGCTTCCACAGAGTACTTTCTCGCTCTTGCCTTGATAAATTGGCCGCTGACATAGCAAAATGCGTCTGCCGGATGCTTGCAGCCTCTTAATGCCATCTCAGATAAATGCAGATATCTTTCCACTTAGGCAGCTGGAACTAAACTGAACTATTGGACTACTATTTATATTACTGGAAAGTTCTAGAATGTTCTAGAAGTTACTCCAAGTTTACTCAGCACTGAATCTATCTGGAATGTTCTGGAAAATATGTAAATTACAAAATATCAATGTCCTGGTCACAAAAGCAAAGTTTGTGGGGAATAATAGCCATTTTATGTACTTTTGAAGCATACGCAACTAGGAAATAACACTTCCTACCCGGGAACAAAAAATAAATTGTTACGCAGTGTAATTGCTGTATTGTAGGATGCACTGATGATTAAGATTTTAGTAAATATCGCATGTGGGTAATGGCTTGTTTTTACATCATATGTATATTGTATGGCCTAGTTAAATTGTATACATTGCACATTGTGGAATGGGTGTGTAAATCTACACGTTTCCAGAATTTAAGAGTGTAATGAATACTGAATGTCTCCGTTTCTGTCAGTTTCACTCTGGTTCTGTCTAATGATGATGCCGATTCGCCGTTTCGAATTGAACTTTCAAAGATCCACAAGTTATTGCAGCAAAGAACAGGAAGTTCAGAAGGCACTCTGTCATTAAAAAAAAATGTTAGGACAGTGTTTAGCTATACGAATCATTTGGCGGGACCCTGGGGTCCCGCAAAAATCAGGTCAGTAATTATTATTTTTCAGTCCGCCCACTCGTGATCCCGACAGCAACGCGCCGCCCGCCCAGACTCGCGCCAACAAGCGCCAGCAGCAGCAGGCGGCGATCGACACGATGGGCGCCACCCCACCGGCCAAACGTGAGCCCCGGGGGGGCGTCCGCCGCGGTCGCGCGCGGCGACGACGCCCTCCGGTCAGCCGTCGATCCTCAGCTTCTTTGCCAAGGCGAGCCCTGCCCCCCCAGGCAGTGAATTTAACGTGTTTATGTAATTTTTCAACTTTTTACGAAACTTAGTGCCCCGAGTAGCTCTCGACGAGGCCAATCGATTGACACTTAGTTTTGTTGTCGGTACGGCAAGACTCGTGTCGCTACGTGGTTTTTCCCACCCTGGGGCAGTGATGGGATCCCGGGGTCCCGCCAATTGCTTCCTGTGTGTATAGTCGCGTAGCATCACGCACGGCGAGGACCCAACAGTGAACAGATAACTACGTAGCGGGCTCAACCACAGCAGATGCGTGATCTTCCGGCTACATCTCTACAGCGGGGCCTACCATTACGCCTGCGCTTCAGACGTAGAACCACAACAGGGTTCAATATTAAAATCAATATTAATTCATTCTGGAGCAATCCGATGAGTTATAAAGCTCTTTCACAGATGTCCAACAAACAATACAAAACCACGGTAGCAGTGCTAAGTACAGAAAAGTAAAACAAAATTGCTTTATAATTATTACGATTAGGCGAGGTCACATCGCAGCCAGCTATGGCTCTAGGGTTTGGTGTTACATGATATTTATGTAGTTTATTGTAAAACATTCGGTCACAGTCCCTATGATCACTGTTACAATGCATTTATGGCTTTATTTTGGTGATTTCGAAAAAAATTGGTTTGACCATGTTTTTGTTTATTGTAGTACGGAGTTAGACTGATGGCCTTAATCTTAGTTGTCTTGTGGTTGTTGTTGTTGACTTGCATCCCACTGGGATTTTTTGCACACAGCGTTGGTGTACGGTGCTTTTTCAGGAATATTTTGATGTTTATTCCTGGATTTTCTGTTTGCACAGTCACATAGTCACTTTAAGATGTTTTTCTTGTTCATGTTTTTGTTTTTTGTTTGTTGCGGTTGCACCCGATTCAAGAGCCGAATGGCTCACAGGGCTATACCAAATAAATGGAAATAAATCGGGCTGTTACAACAACGCAAAGGGCCTGGGAGAAATCTGAAGCTGATAGAGATGAGTAGCGTGCAAATTGCAAAGATCATGGAATAGTAATACGTTTTTTACCCTTTTATCTGGCACAAAACTGACACCTTTTTACAAGGGATCATGTTTGCATTAACCACAATACCTGCGGTCAAAATGCAAAAACACAGCACTGATAATGTATGCATTGTCCTGGAAATTGATTGGTCCACACCAGAGGCAGCTTTTGTATAGCCCAGTCTCATATGGTGTTCGACCAGATGACGCCAAAAGGCGCACAACTCAAAGGCAACGCACCATCAGAGTATTGAGAGCATTTACATCATGAGACCTCCTTTGCCAGTAGCAAAATATAATATGGTCGAACACCATATTGGTGGTGATGTTGGAACGCGTGCACACCAAACCCGGGTGAATTACAGTACTTACCGGTGCGGGGTGATTGTGTCATCCCTGACCAGGGCCCCTCCTGAGAGGAGGGGGCTGGGGGTGCGTGTGATCCCACAGAAACCCGCCCCTCGGTGCGGAATTGTATAAAAGGCGGGACCCTGAGAGCAGAGAGTGCAGTTCGACCAAGTCAAGACGAAGAACCAGCTGAAGACTGAAGTCCAGCTAGATAGACCCTGGGACTCCTCTGACCCGCTGCCCTTCTAAGGGCCGGGCAGAGCAAGCCAGTGGTACGACCCCAGAGCCGCGAAGGCCGATGTCCTTTTCAGGGCCAGATTCGTGTGGCTGGTGGTCGAGACCTGTGCCAAAGCTGGGCCGGGTCAATTAATCTCCGTGAGAGGAGGATCGTAGGATAGAGGGAAGTAGAGGAGTTACCTTGGGGTGTTAGCTTGGGATATACTTCCCTCAGTATAACGAGTGAAGAGGCCGTTACCTCTTCAAGTGTCAGGTTCGCTACGTGCTGTATCGTAGTCATTGTTAATAAATACGTGTTGCCTTAATTCAACCGTCTGTCGTCAACCAAGGCCACTACACAAGATTCAAATGCGGCCGGCAGATCTGGTTATTACTGCAGCTGCAGTAACCTGAAAACATATGCACCATCTGCTTCACAGTGGATGTTAAAATGCCTCCGAAGTGATTCAAAATAAATAAGCCATTCCATGCCAATGTAATTGTTAACATTTACCAAATTGCACAAGTATCCAAAAGCTACCCACCTGAGATCAATCATCACCCCCTACTGGCAGAGGAACATCCACTTAGACCGCTACTGAGTCAACTCATGCGGCACAGGGACAGTTACACCGTGGGAGTGGCCGTCGACTGTTTGAGATGAGATTTGATACAAGCCACTTTGAGTTGCTGAGGCAATTAAGCGCCATATAAATACAAGTATTTTGTTACTAGTATCCCAAGGTGCATGCTATTGAGCTTCCGTGTCTCAGCCTCCTGGTTACAGGATCTACCCAAACACGTTCGGTCATACAGTGAGGGAAAAAAAGTATTTGATCCCCTGCTGATTTTGTACGTTTGCCCACTGACAAAGAAATGATCAGTCTATAATTTTAATGGTGAACAGTGAGAGACAGAATAACAACAACAAAAAATCCAGAAAAACGCATGTCAAAAATGTTATAAATTGATTTGCATTTTAATGAGGGAAATAAGTATTTGACCCCTCCGCAAAACGACTTAGTACTTGGTGGCAAAACCCTTGTTGGCAATCACAGAGGTCAGACGTTTTTTGTAGTTGGCCACCAGGTTTGCACACATCTCAGGAGGGATTTTGTCCCACTCCTCTTTGCAGATCTTCTCCAAGTCATTGTTTCGAGGCTGACGTTTGGCAACTCGAACCTTCAGCTCCCTCCACAAATTTTCTATGGGATTAAGGTCTGGAGACTGGCTAGGCCCCTCCAGGACCTTAATGTGCTTCTTCTTGAGCCACTCACTTGTTGCCTTGGCCGTATGTTTTGGGTTATTGTCATGCTGGAATACCCATCCACGACCCATTTTCAATGCCCTGGCTGAGGGAAGGAGGTTCTCACCCAAGATTTGACGGTACATGGCCCCGTCCATCGTCCCTTTGATGCGGTGAAGTTGTCCTGTCCCCTTAGCAGAAAAACACCCCCAAGGCATAATGTTTCCACCTCCATGTTTGACGGTGGGGATGGTGTTCTTGGGGTCATAGGCAGCATTCCTCCTCCTCCAAACACGGCGAGTTGAGTTGATGCCAAAGAGCTCCATTTTGGTCTCATCTGACCACAACACTTTCACCCAGTTGTCCTCTGAATCATTCAGATGTTCATTGGCAAACTTCAGACGGCATGTGTATGTACTTTCTTGAGCAGGGGGACCTTGCGGGCGCTGCAGGATTTCAGTCCTTCACGGCATAGTGTGTTACCAATTGTTTTCTTGGTGACTATGGTCCCAGCTGCCTTGAGATCACTGGCAAGATCCTCCCGTGTAGTTCTGGGCTGATTCCTCACTGTTCTCATCATTGCAACTCCACGAGGTGAGATATTGCATGGAGCCCCAGGCCGAGGGAGATTGACAGGTCTTTTGTGTTTCTTACATTTGCGAATAATCGCACCAACTGTTGTCATCTTCTCACCAAGCTGCTTGGCAATGGTCTTGTAGCCCATTCCAGCCTTGTGTAGGTCTACAATCTTGTCCCTTACATCCTTGGAGAGCTCTTTGGTCTTGGCGATGGTGGAGAGTTGGAATCTGAAAGATTGCTTCTGTGGACAGGTGTCTTTTTATACAGGTAACAAGCTGAGATTAGGAGCACTCCCTTTAAGAGTGTGCTCCTAATCTCAGCACGTTACCTGTATAAAAGACACCTGGGAGCCAGACATCTTTCTGATTGAGAAGGGGGTCAAATACTTATTTTCCTCATTAAAATGAAAATCAATTCATAACATTTTTGACATGCGTTTTTCTGGATTTTTGTTGTTATTCTGTCTCTCACTGTTCAAATAAACCTACCATTAAAATCAAGACTGATCATTTCTTTGTCAGTGGGCAAACGTAAAAAATCAGCAGGGGATCAAATACTTTTTTCCCTCACTGTATATACTGGCTGCTCCTACTCTACATTATTAAAACATTCAACCCAAACCTGCACATCGAAAACCGTCTGGGATTTGTCCCGGGTTCACTCACAGTCCAACCTCTTCTCACGCTTTCAGCTGCCTTCATTGATGACCGGAGCTCAAACCCTGGAGTCTTCATATGTCACCTTTCCTCCTGGCCATGTAATCCAAGCAAGGATTTTCTAATGGTTCTTGCGTTGCAAGCTATGGGCTTATTGTGGCACTTGGAATTTCACACCTCGAATGCAGACTCTGCTCTTTATTGATCTCCTTACGCGTGTTTCAGTTTCAAAACACTTCAAAGGCCTTCAAACACAGTGTACTTGACGGCGTTCTTAACGTGTTCCCTGGCGGTTGTGAAGATTTGATGACCGTGCAAACGTCTCACCACACAAAATGCACCTGATGGGATCCTCTTCTGTGCGTGTTCTCCGTTGCCGGTCAAGATTTGATTGACTGTGCAAATGAATTCCAAGACTCGGTGCGCAGTCGTCACGTCCCGTGGACGAGAGGAGTTCTGCTGTTGGTGAGGTCATTAACCAGATAGGGAGGCACTGATATCACCCACGTGACTTTGCGGCGATATCTCCAGAGGCTTGTACATATTTAAGTAAACATGGTGGTAAGCAGCAGGATATCGATGGACACGGTTATTTAATTTTTTTTCTAAACAGATATTAAAATCCAATGAAACCTAGGCTAGAATACAAATCTGTAACAAAAAATCCATGATGCATTTCAAATGTGCTCTTAAAATTACCTCCTTGCTATGAATCAGATCAGCAGACACGTGGATTTCATTTATTGGTCTCTCCATGGACACAGAGAAATGTTTTACACAAACTATAAATTGCAGTTCTAGATTTAAAGCTTTCGTGATTGCTAGGATCCATACTCTTTGGTTCTATTGGGTAAAGTCACGTAGGTGAAAACAAAATAACAAAAAAATCACGACGTTTCGGCCACAACACTAGCGGCCTTCATCAGGTGAAGGGACGAGCCTGTCTGGAGGACAGCGCTGTCGTGATTTTTTTGTTATTTTGTTTTCACCTACGTGACTTTACCCAATAGAACCAAAGAGTATAAATAGCAGCCTTCTAGGAGTACATCATTGATTCAGTGCAAGCCACCTGCGGACCAGTATTGGTGTACAATGTCTCAACAGCAGTCGGGCTTGCTTCAACCGATGGTGACGAACATTCAGATGTGAAATCAGCAAGGAGCATTTCTAGTCCTAGTTCGACAAAATCTACAAAATACGTTGCAATGGTGCATCCTTTTGGGACATGCTTTAGCAGGTTTCGGTCTACATCCGAAACCCTCGCTAGCATCATTGTCGCTTAAATTACGGCGGGGCCTCTATTTCACGCGACACCCCATATTACAATGCGGGAAACACAACCAAGACCACTGCCGGTATATTCCAGGATGTATAGTGTTTACTTATAATTTAATCTCTGCACAAATCTTACTACATTGTTAAAGGGCAACAGGGCTACTACTTCTCTGTGGAGGAGTGCACGCATCACAAGCCACTATACCAACCCAAATGACCCTCGCAACAACACAACAACCAACACAGTCACGCAATACTCCAACAACCGCGGCCTCACCGACTTACTCCACCCACAAACGACGGTGGGAGCAAACCGCTGAGCGAAGGCAGGCACGACGCACCACCCGGGTCTGGAGCAGACCAAACAAAAACCGCTCCAAACACCACCCTCAGCGATTTAAAGCGTTCGTGACTGCAATGATTCATCTTCTTTGGTTCTTTCGGTAAAGTCACGTAGAATGAGAATAAAATAATAAATTGATCAAATAAAATAACACAAATATTCTCACGACGTTTCGGCCACAACACAAGCGGCCTTCATCAGATGAAGGGACGAGACTGTCTGGTAGGACAGCGCTGATGAAGGCCGCTTGTGTTGTGGCCGAAACGTCGTGAGAATATTATTGTGTTATTTTATTTTATCAATTTATTATTTTATTCTCATTCTACGTGGTGACTTTACCGAAATAACCAAAGAAGACCACCCTCAGCGGATCAGTCCCCAGCCACCTCGAGCCGGATCAGTCGCGTAATGAAATTCCCCGTCCCTTCCTCTGGGTTCCCCATAGCGGGGCCTTTAATTGAATCACACCCTTGGGCTCATTCCCCCCCATTTGATTGGCGCTGCGTGCCCACGAGTCTAAACCCCCCGTGCGCACGAGCCAATCCAATCCAACGCACCTGCAACCACCTTCACACAAAGCCACGCCCCCCCCCCACCACGATTCCCTCGCTTCTCCCCAATCAAAGAAACACCCTGCCCCCCCAAAGCTATCACTCTGACTGCCACACACGTGTGATAAAATTAGAATACGCGTTGTGGAGAATGTATCTCCCATACGTAACTTTTAAGTCACATGCCTTGTAACTGATTAATTATGCGAATGTTCCTTATTTCAAAAGACAATGACTTTTTCCAGAGGCAGATGCTTCCTCAATCACGAAAAATTACCAGTTGACCCGTATCAAAAGAACAGCTCTCACGTGAGTTATTTTCAGAATCAGAAAGGGTTTTATTCGCCATGTAAGTTCACACCGACACGGAATTTACTTTGGCAGGATGGTGCATACATTCAACATATAGGAATCTAAAAATCTTAAATAAGTTTTAAACAAATCTTACTATAATGAGGGTTAAAAGTCTAACACCAAGGGGCTGAAGTATATAAAATTAAATAAATAACGAATATAAAATAGCTTTAAGATATAAAAAAAAATAAAAACCCACGTTCTACACACTCCACCGTATCCCGGACACCGCGGCTCGCCTCGCCGTGCTTCGCCCGTCTCGCTCACCACCTTTGGTTCCCAGTATCACGTCGCTCTGCTCCGCACACACACACACGTCTTCAACTCCTCTATTCCTACGCTCTCTCCACTGCTGGCTATCCTCCTCAGCTCCTCCGCTAATACAGCGTCGTCGCACGCAGCGAAAGCCAATCTCACTTCTCTGTCTCCACACACCTCGTCTCCAGCTCCTCTATTACTACGCTCTCTCCACTGCTAAGACGTCTTCAGCTCCGCTAACTCTACGCTCTCTCCACTGCTAACTGCTCCGCCTTCTTCGGCTCCGCTAACTCCACGCTCACTCCACTGCTAACTGTTCCGTCTTCTTCAGCTCCGCTAACTCTACGCTCACTCCACTGCTAAGTCTTCTTCAGCTCCGCTAACTCTACGCTCACTCCACTGCTAACTGTTCCGTCTACTTCAGCTTCGCTAACGCTACGCTCACTCCACTGCTAACTGTTCCGTCTTCTTCAGCTCCGCTAACTCTACGCTCACTCCACTGCTAACTGTTCCGTCTTCTTCAGCTCCGCTAACTCTACGCTCACTCCACTGCTAACTGTTCCGTCTTCTTCAGCTTCGCTAACGCTACGCTCTCTCCACTGCTAACTGTTCCGTCTTCTTCAGCTCCGCTAACTCTACGCTCACTCCACTGCTAACTGCTGCTTCTTCTTCAGCTCCGCTAACTCTACGCTCACTCCACTGCTAACTGTTCCGCCTTCTTCAGCTCCGCTAACTCTACGCTCACTCCACTGCTAACTGCTTCGTCTTCTTCAGCTCCTCTATTACTACGCTCACTCCACTGCTAACTGTTCCGTCTTCTTCAGCTCCGCTAACTCTACGCTCTCTCCACTGCTAACTGCTCCGCCTTCTTCAGCTCCGCTAACTCTACGCTCAGTCCACTGCTAACTGTTCCGTCTTCTTCAGCTCCGCTAACTCTACGCTCTCTCCACTGCTAACTGCTTCTTCTTCAGCTCCGCTAACTCTACGCTCACTCCACTGCTAACTGTTCCGTCTTCTTGAGCTCCGCTAACTCTACGCTCACTCCACTGCTAACTGTTCCGTCTTCTTGAGCTCCGCTAACTCTACGCTCACTCCACTGCTAACTGTTCCGTCTTCTTCAGCTCCGCTAACTCTACGCTCACTCCACTGCTAACTGTTCCGTCTTCTTCAGCTCCGCTAACTCTACGCTCACTCCACTGCTAACTGTTCCGTCTTCTTCAGCTCCGCTAACTCTACGCTCACTCCACTGCTAACTGTTCCGTCTTCTTCAGCTCCGCTAACTCCACACTCACTCCACTGCTAACTGCTCCGTCTTCTTCAGCTCCGCTAACTCTACACACTGTCCTGGCTTCCAACTCTGGACCCCAACTCTCCTCAGCTCCCACTCCCAATTCTCTTCAGCTCCGACTCCCCAACAAGTCCCAGCCAATCACTGCCGTTGCTTCTCGTCTACCTTAACTGGCCCAACCGATGACGTCACCTTTCAGCTTCTGCACGTGCCTGTCCTAAGGCGACCCACGCTGTTTACGCCTTCCATAGGCTAACCCCCAAATAACCCCACACTGTCCGTGTGATCAATACAATCGCGCAGTTTCCCCAGCATACCTTCCTACTCCACTACATCTGTATAGGTTACTTCCAAAACACACACTTTCTCCTACAATCACGTGTTCCATATTTGACCTTATAGACAAAATGTTACATGTACGCACAAAATCAGACAAGTATTCATTATAATCTTAGCTCTTTCAGTAAAGTCACGTTGAAGGGAAACAATAAAATATATATAAAAAATTAAAATTCTCACGACGTTTCGACCATAACACAAACGGTCGTCATCAGGTGTTTGTGTTATGGTCGAAACGTCGTGAGAATTTTTAGTTTTATATATATTTTTATTATTTTATTGTTTCCCTTCTACGTGACTTTACCGAAAGAACCAAGAATAAGTATTCATTAAATTATCGATAGGCATATTTACAAAATGTAATTACTGCACTGAAATGTATTTCATCGTGTTATATCGTATTTACAAGTTGATCTCTGTCGGATGAGGCCTACACCTACAGTAGTCAGATTGAGGGGTAGAGGTTCAAGGTTCAAATCCGACAGGCATCCCTGATTAGTCCAGGAACATTAATTACAAATATGCACCGTACTTCTTAACATCTGATTCTAAAACAAACTATTGTCATTCAAAATGTGCATGCGATTGCATGCTGGCGTTGTGGTTAAAATTTGGCAAATTCGAAACATTACCCACAAATGACACAACTGAGATCATACATCAATCATTGCGCCCTACTAACAGACTCATGCCCACATGCAGCCTGGTGCAGGACCACCTTATGCCACACAGGGGCAGCTGAAAAAAATGACATTTGATTAAATTATGCTAATTTAAATTAGGCTGGGCTTCATTATCTAGGGGTATATTACCAATTGTGAAAATACAATGGTTATGTTTTAGTGTAATTCTATCAGGTATCAGAATTCAGATCTCCTAGTTAGAGATCTACCCAACCCACAGGTCCACAAATACTGACCGCTCTTGCTGTGCAGGTTGAACCTAGGAATGGAGTTATTTTCATTAAAGGCCTGTGACAAAGGTGAATCTATTCGGGCTTCATTGTCTCAATCTTACACATCTACAGGGTCTCCATTTGACTTTGTATTGTCTAAGAAGTCCACCCACACCTCCACTTTCACAAACTGCTGGGAGTTGCCTCGCTCTGCCTCACAGTCAGAATTCGGCTCCTGCTTCACGTTGCCTCCATCGATGTTAAGGTCCCATTTTGGAGTTGAATCTTCATCTTCACATTTCACCTTCACTTCTTCGCTCTTCACTGTCACCTCTTCACATTTCACCTTGAAACATTTCATAGTGTCCAAGCTGGGATTCTCTTCTGGTTCTATTTTCAGGAGGGATGGGCTTATTGCAGCACTTTGACTTTCACAAGTCACTTTCAGACTACACTCCTTGGGGATCTTCTGATGCCTGTGTGTTCCCTGGTGTATTTTAAGATTTGATGAATCTGAAAATGCCTTCCCACACACACTGCACTTGAAGGGATTCTCTCCTGTGTGTGTTCTCTGGTGTATTTCAAGATATGATGACCGTGTGAACGCCTTTCCACACAGAGTGCACTTGAAGGGTTTCTCTCCCATGTGTGTTCTCTGGTGCCGTTTAAGATGTGATGAATCTGCAAAGGGCTTCCCACACAGAGTGCACCTGAAGGGTTTCTCTCCTGTGTGTGTTCTCTGGTGGTTCTGAAGATCTGATGACCATGCAAATGCCTTCTCACAGACAGTGCACCTGAAGGGTTTATCTCCTGTGTGTGTTCTCTGGTGTTTTTTAAGATGCGATGAATCTACAAAGGGCTTCCCACACAGAGTGCACCTGAAGGGTTTCTCTCCTGTGTGTGTTCTCTGGTGGATCTGAAGAGCTGATGACCATGCAAATGCCTTCTCACAGAAAGTGCACTTGAAGGGTTTCTCTCCCGTGTGTGTTCTCTGGTGGATCTGAAGATCTGATGACCATGCAAATGCCTTCTCACAGACAGTGCACTTGAAGGGTTTCTCTCCTGTGTGCGTTCTCTGGTGTTTTTTAAGAAGTGATGAATCTGCAAAGGGCTTCCCGCACAGAGTGCACTTGAAGGGTTTCTCTCCTGTGTGCGTTCTCTGGTGTTTTTTAAGCTGTGATGAATATGCAAAGGGCTTCCCGCACAGAGTGCACCTGAAGGGTTTCTCTCCTTTGTGTGTTCTCTGGTGCATTTTAAAACAAAATGAACTTGAAAATGTCGTCTCGCACAAACTGCACTTGTAATGTTTTCCTTCCGTGTGTGTTCTCTGGTGGTTCTTAAGACCAGATGAATTTGAAAATGCCTTCCCACACACACTGCACTTGAAGGGTTTCTCTCCTGTGTGCGTTCTGTGGTGCCTCTGAAGATTTGATAATTGTGCAAATGCCTTCTCGCACACAGTGCACTTGAAATATTTCTCTCCTGTGTGTGTTCTATGGTGTGTTTTAAGACTTGATAACTCTGCAAATGCCTTCTCACAGACAGTGCACTTGAAAGGTTTCACTCCCGTGTGCGTTCTCTGGTGTTTTTTAAAAACAGATGAATCTGAAAATGCCTTCTCACACACAGTGCACTTGAAGGGTTCATCTCCTCTTTGAGTTCTCTGGTGCCATGTCACACTTCCAGTACAATCCATGCTGTTTGTATCCTGGTCCCATTGTTGTCTTGTTGAACCGGGCTGCGCCGAGTGCCTTTGCTCCATCAGACCAATTCTGCCGATGAAGCGTCAGAAGAATGTTTCAGCTGCAGACAGAAAAAAATATCCACACCATCTACGTCAGTATCGAGGCACAGAGGAATGCATATACACAATCACAGGTGACTTACACGTCTATATTTATTCATATACTCAAGATATTCCCCAATCCATCTTATGGGCTGTTAAGGCACACAATGAGAGGGCAAATGGTTATAAATATGCCCGGAGGCCCTAGTATCTTCAAAATAAATATTAACCCAAAACATCAAGCACACAATTTCGGCTGCCTGGCAACAATAGCAATATTTATAAAAGCAAAATTCAGCTAACATAGCAACGGCTGTTGATAATAATACGATTTGTATTATGCAGAAATGCATAAATTAATATTCAATCGCAATTTAGAGGTGTGAAGCCAGGCTCAGATTTGCTTGAATGCTTGGATGAACAGATCTAACTTCAGCAGCATATATGCTGTGTCAATTTCCTGACTGTTTACATTCTGATTTAAAGCTTTCGTGACTGCAGTAATTCATTCTTAGCTCTTTCGGTAAAGTCACGTTGAAGGGAAACAATAAAATATATATAAAACAATAAAAATTCTCACGACGTTTCGACCAAACCGACACACCTGATGACGACAGTTTGTGTTATGGTCGAAACGTCGTAAGAATGTTTTTATTGTTTTATATATATTTGATTATTTTATTGTTTCCCTTCAACGTGGTGACTTTACCGAAAGAGCTAAGAATATGTTTACATTCTTACAAAAAGTTCCAGAGGATACTCAAATAAGCTATTGTTTTGATTTAACCTCCAAAGAGCTGCTGCAACTCTTGTTGCAGCAGCTCTTTCTCCTATGTCAGCAATCCTTCTGCTGTGTTTTGTTTCACACCTGATGACGGTTGCTTGAGTTGCGGTCGAAACGTTGTGATCTATTATTTTTTCTACCTACGTGAATTCACCGAAAGAACCAAAGAGTATGCATTCCTGCAGTCACGAAAGCTTCAAATCAAGATGCGACTATGGCAATGGTTATTAAGTTGGTTGAGTGCACTGGCAGTCTATAATGTAGACTATAGCCTGGTTCTTAACCTCGGTGAGTGAACTGGCAGTCTATAATGTAGACTGTAGGTTTCTTATTAAGTTTAGTGAGTTTACGCGCAGTCTATAATGTAGACTGTAGCAATGGTTAGTAAGCTGGGCGAGTGTAATGGCAGTCTATAGACTTATTCTTGGTTATTAATAACCATTTCTTCAGTCTGCATTATAGACTGCCAGTACATTCACAAAACTTAACAACCAGGCTACAGCTTACATCGATGGTTATTTTTATTTTTTATTCACTTTATTAGTAACTTTATTTGTATTACTATTTGTCTATCTACATGACTCAACCAAAGAACCAGAGATTATAATTATAGAGTCAGTATAGCTACTATTACAGCCAGTACACACTGCTATAGAGTTAGTATAGCTACTACTACAGCCAGCACACACTGCTATAGAGTTAGTATAGCTATTACATACAGTACACACTGCTATAGAGTTAGTATAGCTACTACTGTGACCAGTACACACTGCTATCGAGTTAGTATAGCTACTACTATGACCAGTACACACAGCTATAGAGTTAGTATAGCTACTACTACGGCCAGTACTCATTGCTATAGAGTTTGTATAGCTACTATTACAGCCAGTACACACTGATTTACAGGTAGTATAGTTACTACAACAGCCAGTACACACTGTTATAGAGTTAAATATAGCTAATACTACAGCCAGTACGTATTGCTAAAGTTAGTATAGCTACTACTACAGCCAATACATACTACTGTAGTGATAGTAGGTACTACTACAGTCAGTACATACTACTGTAGTGATAGTAGCTACTGCTACAGCTAGTACATACCACTGTAGTGATAGTAGCTACTACTACAGCTAGTAAATACCACTGTAGTGATAGTAGCTACTACTACAGCCAGTACATACTACTGTAGTGATAGTAACTACTACTACAGCTAGTACATACTACTGGAGTGATAGTAGCTACTACTACAGCCAATACATACTACTGTAGTGATAGTTGCTACTACTACAGCCAGTACATACTACTGTAGTGATAGTAGCTACTACTACAGCCAGTACATACTACTGGAGTGATAGTAGCTACTACTACAGCCAATACATACTACTGGAGTGATAGTAGCTACTACTACAGCCAATACATACTACTGTAGTGATAGTTGCTACTCCTACAGCCAGTACATACCACTGTAGTCATAGTAGCTACTACTAAAGCCAGTACATACTACTGTAGGGATAGTAGCTACTACTATAGCCAATAAATACCACTGTAGTGATAGTAGATACTACTATAGCCAGTACATACCACTGTAGTGATAGTAGCTACTACTAAAGCCAGTACATACTACTGTAGTGATAGCTACTACTATAACCAGTTCATACTACTGTAATGATAGCTACTACTATAGCCAGTACATACTACTGTAGTGATAGTAGCTACTACAGCCAATACATACTACTGTAGTGATAGTAGCTACTACTACAGCCAGTACATACTACTGTAGTAATAGTAGCTACTACTACAGCCAGTACATACTACTGTAGTGATAGTAGCTACTACTATAGCCAGTACATACTACTGTAGTGATAGTAACTACTACTATAGCCAGTACATACTACTGTAGTGATAGTAACTACTACTATAGCCAGTACATACTACTGTAGTGATAGTAGCTACTACTACAGCCAGTACATACTACTGTAGTGATAGTAGATAGTGCTATCGAGTCAGTATATACTACTATAGAGTTAGTAGTTATTACTAAAGTCAGTATTTCCTACTATAGAGTTAGTAGCTACTGCTATAGAGTCGATATATACCAAGGCTGTAGCCATGGAGTCAACATTGGGGGGGACCAAATATTCCAGGGGGTCTGGGGGTCCCAACCCAGAAAAATATCTAAATTTGAAAACTAATTTCCTGCCAAAAATATTTAAAAATTCACTAAAACATGAGACGGACTTTTTTTTTTATAATCATGTAAAATAGTGTATTGTATTACATTGCTCTGTTTTTACTTTTTTACCATTTCTTGTTTCATTGTATGTAATTTCTGAGATTAGGGATTAATAAAGTACAACCATAACCACAATCATATAAACAGAAATCTATGCATTGATTTATATGAAGACAAGTCCAGATATTGTGGCCAAGGTTTAGCAAATTCTTCTTTTTATTTACATAGCATGGCAATTATTACTAATTTTTTTTTTATATTTTTATAGCAATATATTGGGGGGGGGGACATTTTGAGCATATTTTAACCCCCCCAATATATATTATAATTACGGCCTTGATATATATTAAAGAGTTGGTAGACACTACTGCAGTCAGTAGAAACTACTGTAGAGTCACTATATACTATTATAGTCAGTAGTTACGACTATAAAGTCGGTAGTTACTACTGTAGAGTTGGTAGATATCACTGCAGTCAGTAGAAGCTACTTTTAAAGAGTAAGCAGATACTACTTTCGAGTTACTCGTTCCCACTATAGTCGGCAGATACTACTGTAGAATCAGTAGATACTAGTCAGTAGATACCACTAGCCAGCAAATACTGCGACAGTCAGTTGATACTACTATACAGTCCATAGATACTACTGTGATCAGTAGATACTACTATGGCCAGTAGATACTACTATAGAGTAAGTAGATACTACTATAGAGTAAGTAGATACTACTGTCAGTAGATACTACTGTCAGTAGATACTACAGTCAGTTGATACTACTATAGAGTCCATAGATACTAATATGATCAGTAGATACTACTATGATCAGTAGATACTACTATAGAGTAAGTAGATACTACTATAGAGAAAGTAGACACTACTGTCAGTAGATACTACTGTCAGTAGATACTGTCAGTAGATAATACAGTCAGTTGATACTACTATAGAGTCCATAGATACTAATATGATCAGTAGATACTACTATGATCAGTAGATACTACTATAGAGTAAGTAGATACTACTATAGAGAAAGTAGACACTACTGTCAGTAGATACTACTGTCAGTAGATACTGTCAGTAGATAATACAGTCAGTTGATACTACTATACAGTCCATAGATACTACTGTGATCAGCAGATACTACTATGATCAGTAGATACTACTATAGAGAAAGTAGACACTACTGTCAGTAGATACTACTGTCAGTAGATACTACAGTCAGTTGATACTACTATAGAGTCCATAGATACTAATATGATCAGTAGATACTACTATGATCAGTAGATACTACTATAGAGTAAGTAGATACTACTATAGAGAAAGTAGACACTACTGTCAGTAGATACTACTGTCAGTAGATACTACTGTCAGTAGATACTGTCAGTAGATACTACAGTCAGTTGATACTACTATAGAGTCCATAGATACTAATATGATCAGTAGATACTACTATAGAGTAAGTAGATACTACTATAGAGAAAGTAGACACTACTGACAGTAAATACTACTAGTCAGTAGATACTACTGTAGAGTCAGTAGATACTCCTGTATAGTAAGTAGATACTACTGTAATTAGACACTATGGTCAGTAAATACTACTACTACAGTCAGTAGATACTACTATAGAGTCAGTAGATACTCCTGTATAGTAAGTAGATACTACTGTCATTAGATACTACTATGGTCAGTAAATACTACTACAGTCAGTAGATACTACTATAGAGTCAGTAGATACTATTTAGAGTCAGTAGTTACTACTATAGTCAGTAGATACTACTATAGAGTCAGTAGATACTGTTTAGTCAGTAGTTACTACTATAGAGTTAGTAGATACTACTGTAGAGTTAGTAGATACTCCTGTCAGTAGATACTATGGTCAGTAAATACTACTAGTCAGTAGATACTACTATAGTCAGTAGATACTATTTAGAGTTAGTAGTTACTACTATATTTCGGTAGATAACGTGACAACCCCTACTAGTTGGCTGTGTCGAGTGTGGAGGGGTTTAACTACACACACACATTGACGCGATCTAACCCAAACAAACCTGTATTAAGGATGTATATTTGGAGTTTGCGTGTCTCTCTCCTCGTGGTCGCGTGGATTTTCCCTCAGGATCCTCCAGGGTTTTTTTCCCTGCACATTCAGAGTGAACATCACCACGCGTTTTAGAGTATTTGACCGACGGGCATTTCAACACGTTGATAAACCACTCTGTTGTGTGCAGGTCGCTTCTGAAAACAAGAGCGTTACAGCAGCTGAAGCGGGCTTTGACCTTGGTAAAGATAACTAAAGATAACAAAACAAAGAAAACTGTAGGAATATTTCAAAGAAAAACAAAGTGACAAAGCAGCGAGCCAGGTGAAGACAAATTAAACTTAAAGCGAGAGAATAAAAGCAAACGCAATCAAGGCGAGGGGCAGGAGGCAAGGCTCCGCATGGCTAGGCCCCGCGTTGTAATGTTCCGACCTGGACGTCGATTCCATTACTCGCTGCTACTCAATTGATATCCCTACGAGAGAGAGAGGAGCGAGGCTCTACCTGGGTAAACAACAACAACCACCACAACAACAACCACCACCACCACGATGTGAACTTCTCACCTCAAATCTCAGTGAGCGCAGGAGACCCGATCGGCAGCTTCCTGGTGTCTCGTGACGTCACGCGGCAGCAGGAGGTGACATGACGTCACTAGAGGGTTACAACAACTCCCATACCCAATGTGCGGCGGTGCAACTTAATAAATTATATTTTGATTTAAAGCTTTCGTGACTGCAGTAATTCATATTCTTAGTTTTTTCGGTAAAGTCACGTTGAAGAGAAACAACAAAATAACAAAATATATATAAAACAATAAAAAATTCTCACGACGTTTCGACCATAACTCAAACGGTCATCATGATGATGACCGTCGTGAGAATTTTTTTTTGTTTTATATATATTTTGTTATTTTGTTGTTTCTCTTCAACGTGACTTTACCGAAAAAACTAAGAATATTAATAAATTATGTTAATGAACTTAGGCCCATAAGTGAGTGAACTCGCGGTAGAGGGGGGTTGGGTGAATACCTTGGTGACATGACGTCACTAGCGGGTTACACCTCCCCCTCGCGTCTCACGCCGATGAGGTAATGCGGAGTTGTGACGTCAGAGAGCGGGGTTTGAGTTTAAGTTTATTTAGATTGTATTCCATTGCTCCCTCTCTTTCAGTTTCAGTTTCATTTATTTGGTATAGCCCTGTGAGCCATTCGGCTCTTGAATCGGGTGCAACCGCAACAAACAAAAAAACATGAACAAGAAAACATCTTAAAGTGACTATGTGACTGTGCAAACAGATAATCCAGGAAAAAAACAGCAAAATATTCCTGAAAAAGCACCGTACACCAACGCTGTGTCCAAAAAATCCCAGTGGGATGCAAGTCAAACAACAACAACCACAAGAAAACTTAGATTAAGGCCATCAGTCTAACTCCGTACTACAACAAACAAACATGGCCAAACCAAAAAACGTTTTCGACACCACCAACATAAAGCCATAAAAGCAATGTAACAGTGATCATAGGAACTGTGACCGAATTTTCACAATAAACTACATAAATAACATGTAACACCAAACCCGAGAGCCATAGCTGGCTGCATGAGTCACTCCACAACAACAGGAGCATCAAATAGTAATAGGTTTTACCCTATTCTTAGTTTTTTCGGTAAAGTCACGTTGACTTTACCGAAAAAACTAAGAATATGAATTACTGCAGTCACGAAAGCTTTAAATCAAGGTTTTACCCTTTTAACTGGCACAAAAACTGACACCTTTATTCAAGGCATCGTGTTTGCAATAACCACAACACAAGCAGTCAAAATGCAAACAAAAGAGACAACTCTGATAATGACATGCACTGTCCTTGAATTTGATTGGTCCACACCCGAGACGGCTTTTCTTAGAGCCTAGTCTCCACTGGTGTTGGACCAGATGACACCAAAAGGCGTACAACTCAAAAACAGCGCACTATCAGAGTATTGAGGGCTCGGGGTGAGCATTTACATTATGAGACCTCCTTTGCAGGAACAAGATATAGTAATAGGTTTTACCCTTTTAACTGGCACAAACTAGGCTCTAAGAAAAGCCGTCTCGGGTGTGGACCAATCAAATTCAAGTACAGTGCATATTATTATCAGAGTTGTCTCTTTTGTTTGCATTTTGACTGCTTGTGTTGTGGTTATTGCAAACATGATGCCTGAAATAAAGGTGTCAGTTTTGTGTCAGTTAAAAGGGTAAAACCTATTACTATATCTTGTTACTGGCAATGGAGGTCTCATAAAACAGGAGCATCAGTCGGAGTATCAAATTTTTCAATGCACCTTTAAAATCAGCACGCTATATCAAAATACAGATAATACTTTGCAGTGGTCATCCGGAGCGAAACATTTTATTTTATTTTAGGCCACTGAATAGCAGTGGCAGCTAGGGGTGTACAACTCCTCTAGAGCAGTTTTGAGTGAAGATCTCATTGGTAATGATTCAAGTTGCAGTTTTTGGCAATAGCATTCCAGACCCTGGGGGCATCAATAGCAAAGGCCCTTCCTCCAGTTTTTGTACGGCAATAGGGAATGTGCAGCTTGTAAATGAGCGAAGACCTGAGGTCAATTTTTTTCTTTGAAACAGAGAGGAGATCCAGCAGGTAGTTTGCGGATTATTTTGTAAGTACATCGTGAATAAATAAGATCTGGTGCACAAGCCGTCGAACATTAAGAAATGTTAAGTTTGACCCAATGTAGAGATCAAAGTGGTGAGTCTTATATGGGCAGTTCAATGCAAATCTTAAGGCCGAGTGATAGATGGAATCAAGCTTCTTCAGTTCAGTACTTGGAGCTGATTTATACACGATGTCACAGTAATCAAGTAGAGGCAGTATGGTAGCTTTTATCAGAATCAGAATCAGAAAGAGTTTTATTCGCCATGTAAGTTCACACCGACACGGAATTTACTTTGGCAGGATGGTGCATACATTCAACATATAGGAATCTAAAATCTTAAATAAGTTTTAAACAAGTCTTACTATAATAAGGGTTAAAAGTCTAACACTAAGGGGCTGAAGTATATAAAATTAAATAAATATCGAATATAAAATAGCTTTAAGATATAATTTAAAAATACAAATACAAATAGGGAAACAGAGTTAATATCAGCAACGTGTCGTTATGTAGATCAAATGTTAAAAAACAGTGTTAGCCCTTGGCCTTGTTTAACAGGCCAGCAGCAGATGGGAAGAAACTGTTTTTATGGCGTGAGGTTTTGGTCCTGATGGACCGAAGCCTTCTGCCGGAGGGGAGTAGCTGAAACAGAGAGTGTCCAGGGTGGGAGAAATCGGCCATAATCTTCCTCGCTCGCCTCATAGACCTTGTCGTGTGCAGGTCCTCGAGGGTCGGTAGATTGCAGGCAATTACCTTATCAGCAGTGTGGATGATACGCTGCAGTCTACTCTTGTCCTTGGCAGTGGCAGCAGCGTACCAGACGGTTATGGAGGAGGTGAGGATGGATTCAATGATCGCTGTATAGAATTGCACCATCATTGTCTTTGGCAGGTTGAATTTCTTCAGCTGCCGTAGAAAGTACATCCTCTGTTGAGCTTTCTTAGTGAGGGAGCTGATGTTCAATTCCCACTTGAGGTCCCGGGAGAGAATAGTGCCCAGGAAGCGGAAGGACTCTACAATTTTGACTGGGGAGTCTAACAGGGTGATGGGGGTGAGTGGTGCTGTATTCTTCCTGAAGTCCACAACCATCTCAACTGTCTTTAGAGCATTTAGCTCTAAGTTGTTCTGGCTACACCAGGTCACCAGATTGTCAGCTTCCCACCTATAGTCAGACTCATCCCCACCAGAGATCAGCCCAATGAGGGTGGTGTCATCCGCAAACTTCAATAGTTTGACGGACAGATGATTGGAGGTGCAGCTGTTGGTATACAGGGAGAAGAGCAGAGGGGAAAGGACGCAGCCCTGAGGAGTTCCGGTGCTGATGGACCTGGAGCCAGAGACTTGTGTTCCCAGCTTAACGCACTGCTTCCTGTCAGACAGGAAGTCTGTGATCCATTTACAGGTGGTGTATGGCACGTTCAGCTGGAAGAGCTTGTCCTGAAGCAGGGCAGGGATGATGGTGTTGAAGGCAGAGCTGAAGTCCACAAACAGGATCCTGGCGTAGGATGCTGGGGCATCCAGATGCTGTAGGGTGAAGTGGAGGGCCATGTTAACTGCATCGTCCACAGACCTGTTGGCTCTGTAGGCAAACTGAAGGGGGTCCAGGAGAGGGTCTGTGATGGCTTTGAGGTGTGCCAGGACCAGGCGCTCAAAAGACTTCATTACCACAGATGTAAGGGCGACCGGTCTGTAATCATTTAGTCCTGTTGGCCTTAGCTTTTTGGGCACAGGGATGATGGTGGAGGACTTGAGACAGGCTGGTACATGGCATGTCTCCAGGGAGGTGTTAAAGATGTTGGTGAACACCGGAGACAGCTGGTCAGCGCAGTGCCTGAGGGTGGCTGGAGAGACAGAGTCCGGCCCGGCTGCTTTGCGTGGATTCTGCCTCTTGAAAAGTCTATTAACTGCTCCCTCCTGAAAGGAGATAGTCGTCTCTGTAGTATTGGTGGGGGATGGGGCCTCTTGGGTTGGAAGGGGTGGTTCAGGACAGTCCAATTGTCTTTCAAATCTACAGTAGAACTCGTTCAGGTCGTTGGCTAGGCGGGAGTCGTTAGTGGTGTGGGGGGCTCTGGGTTTGTAGTTGGTGATCTGCCTGAGCCCTCTCCAGACAGAAGCAGCGTCGTTTGTAGAGCACTGGTGTTTTAGTCTCTCTGAGTACAGTCGTTTAGCCTCTCTCACCGCTTTGCTAAACCTGTTCTTCGACTCCTTGAATCTGTCTCTATCTCCACTCCTAAACGCTTCCTCCTTCTCCAACCTCAACCTTCTGAGCTTTGCTGAAAACCAGGGCTTATTGTTGTTAAAGTTCACCCTGGTACGTGTTGGGATACAGCAGTCCTCACAGAAGCTGATGTAGGACGTCACAGCCTCTGTGAGTTCATCCAGACTATTGGTAGCAGTCGTGAACATATCCCAGTCAGTACAGTCTAAGCACGCCCGCAAATCTTCCACAGCCTCACTGGTCCACTGTTTAGATGTCCTCACAGCAGGTTTACAGAGTTTTAGTTTCTGCCTGTATGCAGGAATCAGGTGGACCATGGCATGGTCAGAGTGTCCTAGTGCTGCTCGGGGGACGGCGTGGTAGGCTCTACTGACTGTAGTGTAGCAGTGATCCAGAGTGTTCCCTTCTCTGGTTGGGCATTTAATGAATTGTATGTATTTAGGGAGTTCGTGGCTGAGATTACCTTTGTTAAAGTCGCCAAGTACGATAACCAACGAATCTGGATTTGCTCGCTCCACACTCAGAATCTGATCGGCGAGCATGCGTTGGGCCTCTTTAACCTGAGGACAAGGCGGCAAATAAACTCCGACCAAAATGAGCGACGCGAACTCGCGAGGCGAGTAAAACGGTTGACAGGTTATAAAAATTGATTCAAGGAGTGGAGAACAATGTTGCAGAATCACTGTGACATCTACACACCAGCCACTGTTAATGTAAAAACAAATACCACCGCCTTTCGTCTTGCCGGAGAGTGCTATGTCACGATCCGATCTTACAAGATGGAATCCTGCTAGTTGTAGCGAAGTGTCCGGAATCAAATCACACAGCCATGTTTCCGTGAAGCACAATGAAGAAGCTGAAAGAAAGTCTTTGTTTTTTACCATCAGTAGCTGAAGTTCATCCATTTTGTTGTACAGTGAACGTACGTTGGAGAGGAAAAAGCTCGGAAGCACTGTTCGGATCCCGCGTCTGCGTAGCCGTACTAGAGCCCCCGACCGTTTACCCCTTGGGCGGCGTTTCGTTGCTTGAGCAAAGCCTAGCGCGGCATTGACTAGAATGCCTACTAATTCTGCCGCTGGAAGCAGAAAAGTAGGAATTAAATCCACAGGAGTTGTTTCCCTGATATTTAAAAGTTCGTCTCTTGTTAGAGAACTCCGAAAATCTTGGCAAAACACTGAATTGACAGACAAAACAAGACAAAACAGGGCGCACCGACCGGCTGAGGCTACCATCATCAGCGCCATCTTCGCACCAGCACGGGTGTGCTGAACAGCAGGACTCTCTCACCAGCACTGGTGTGTTGAACAGTAGGCCCCTCTCACCAGCATGGGAGTGGTGAACAGCAGGCCCCTCTCACCAACACGGGTGTGATGAACAGTAAGCCTCTCTCACCAGCATGGGAGTGAACAGCAGGCCCCTCTCACCAACACGGGGGTGATGAACAGCAGGCCCCTCTCACCAGCACGGGTGTGTTGAACAGCAGGCCCCTCTCACCAGCACGGGTGTGTTGAACAGCAGGCCCCTCTCACCAGCACGGGTGTGTTGAACAGCAGGCCCCTCTCACCAGCACGGGTGTGCTGAACAGTAGGCCCCTCTCACCAGCACGGGTCTGTTGAACAGCAGGCCCCTCTCACCAGCACGGGTGTGTTGAACAGCAGGCCCCTCTAACCAGCACGGGTGTGTTGAACAGCAGGCCCCTCTCACCAGCACGGGTGTGCTGAACAGTAGGCCCCTCTCACCAGCACGGGTCTGTTGAACAGCAGGCCCCTCTCACCAGCACGGGTGTGCTGAACAGTAGGCCCCTCAACACGGGTGTGCTGAACAGCAGGCCTCTCTCACCAACACGGGTGTGCTGAACAGTAGGCCCCTCAACAGCAGGCCCCTCTCACCAGCACGGGTGTGCTGAACAGCAGGCCCCTCAACACGGGTGTGCTGAACAGCAGGCCTCTCTCACCAGCACCGGTGTGCTGAACAGCAGGCCCCTCTCACCAACACGGATGTGATGAACAGCAGGCCCCTCTCACCAGCACGGGTGTGCTGAACAGCAGACCCCTCAACACGTGTGAGCTGAACAGCAGGCCTCTCTCACCAGCACGGGTGTGCTGAACAGCAGGCCCCTCTCACCAGCACGGGTGTGCTGAAAAGCAGGCCCCTCTCACCAGCACGGGTGTGTTGAACAGCAGGCCTCTCTCACCAGCAAGGGTGTGCTGAACAGCAGGCCCCTCAACACGGGTGTACTGAACAGCAGGCCTCTCTCACCAGCACGGGTGTGATGAACAGCAGGCCCCAAAACAGCAGGCCTCTCTCACCAGCACGGGTGTGATGAACAGCAGGCCTCTCTCACCAGCACGAGTGTGTTGAACAGCAAGCCCCTCTCAAGACAAAACAAGACAAAACTGGACAAATCAGGGCGCACCAACCGGCCGAGGCTGCCATCATCGGCGCCATCTTGACCATCAATTCCAAACGGAACATAGGGGGGGAGCAGTGCTTGTGTCGATACAGCAAACCAATTTTTTCTATTTGTCTTTTTACCAATATAATCAATGTGATCTTCAAAATTCAGTTTTGAATCCAGGATGACCCCAGGATACTTATAGATCTTGATTTGCTCTATTTGATAATTATTTAAGGAATGTAATTGGGTAAAAATAACTTCCTGCTTTAGTCCTGGTGAGAAGCATAGTACCTTGGTTTTGGAGATATTCAGGATTAGTTTAAGAGCAACTAGCTGATGTTGTAGTTTGTTGAAATCACCCTGGAGCTTAGCAATCACGTCATCCGGAGAGCGGCCAGCAGTAATCAGTATCGTGTCATCTGCAAAACGATTTACCCTGGAATGATCCAGGTGAGTGCCCAAGTCATTGACATATAGAGAAAACAAGAGGGGGCCGAGGATGGAACCCTGTGGAACCCCTCTTGTTATCTTAACACTGTTTGACCTCCAACCATCTGTGAATACAGTTTGGGTGCGAGAAAAGAGGTAATTTTTTAACCATTTTACTGCGTTTTCGGAAAAACCAAGGCAACTTGGTTTACTAAGCAGGGTGTTGTGTTCTACTATATCAAAAGCTGACAGGTCAAGAAAAAGACAGACACAGTACTGCTTATTATCAAGGCGACTGTAAATGTGATTCAGAGTGTCTAATGCAGCAGATGTGGTGCTGTATTTTTTCCGGAACCCAGATTGTTTTAGATGTAGTAGATTGTTGGTGGACAGGAAACTGCTAATTTGGTAGTTCAATAATTTTTCATAAATTTTCATCAACGGGGACAAAATTGAGATAGGTCAGTAGTTGTCTGGATCATCTTTAGGGCCCCCTTTGTGAAGTGGACGGACATAGGAATGTTTCCATTCTAGAGGAACTGATGCTTCTTTGATGGACAGGTTGACAATGTGGGCTATACGTTTGTATATTAGGTGACCAACAGTTAGTAGAGCAAAGACGGGAACACTATCTGCTCCGGTAGAGGAGGACCCTTTGAGGTAGGACAGTTGTTTCAGAACATTACTTTCGTGGATTGGCCGGAAACTAAATTTGTTTAATGTTTGGACAGGGGTGTAGGAATTTGCATGAGCAGGGGTGACTCCCAATACATTATCAAAAAGATTACCAGCTTCAAAAAATGAAGGTTAAAATTGTCAACTATTTTTTGGGGATCTGAAAAATATTCCCCACTTTGGTTAAGCTCAAAGGGCAAATTATCTGTTTTGGATGCCTTTTTGATACATTTGATTGTTTTCCAGAAAATCCTGGCATTTTCATGCGATTCCAGGAGAGTGGAGGAAAAGTAGGCATGTTTTGCATGCCTGATTTTTTTGACGCATCTATTCCTTAAAATCCTGTATTCTAGCCAGTCATTGAGCAAATTACTTTTCTGAGCACATGCCCAAGCCTTGTCCCTAGTTTTCATGAGCTTTGTAATAAAAGCTTCAAACCATGGTGGGCGGTTGCTTTAGTTTTAAATCTAACCAACGGAGCATGTTTGTTAAGAATTTGGAGAAACGTGTACCTTGCCCCTTGGGTGCGTGAGCTCAACAACAACGTGAACATTATTGTGTGTGTACAAACTGTGTATACACTGTGTGTGTGTGTGTATACACTGTGTACTGTGTTTCAGCTTCAGTTTTTCAGTTTCATTTATTTGTTTAACACGTAAGCTTTCACGACCAATATTATTCATAATAAAGGTTTTTGGGTTAGATCGCGTTATTTATAAATGTGTCGTAACCCTCCACCCCCCATCATGGCCAATCAGCAGAAAAAGTGTCAGGTTGACAAAAGACAAATAGTTCACTACTTTAGCCCACCGGTGTGTTGAAGAGTGAATCCACAACATTTACAGTTTGAGTACGTTTTGCTGGTAATTACATCCAGCATCATCGGGCAATTCGCCAGAATGGTAAAGTCCTCGCTTGCTCCCGGTCTTAAATAGAGCAGCAGGGTGACGTCATCATTTAACTCATTTCAGGTGCAGTGATTTGAGGCGGAGGGGGAGGGTATTGTAATTATATAATCGATTGGTAATCAGTCAATGGTTGATTAGTAATGAATTGTAGATTGGTAATTAGTTGTAATGTGTTTTATTGTGTTTATATGCTACGTTAGTAATCCGTTAATTAGTATGTGTTTCCCCTATAAGGAATTGTAATATGTATTATTTAATAATACGCTTCCAAGCCGCACTAAGCCTGTAGCTGTCAGAGTGATTAAAGATATTTCTATTCCTCTCAATTTCAATGGATTATCTGATTAGTTTTTGCCAGAAATAATTAGTTTTACACAACACTTCAACGTTATCAAAATCAATTGAGTGTCCTTGTTGACAAGCATGTTCTGCCACTGCCGACAGTTGTGTTTGAGATAATTTAATTTATTTGATGTTCTTTTAGTCTTATGCTGATGTTACGTCCCGTCTGTCCAATATAGCATTTGCCACATAAACAATTAATCCGATATAAACTTCTGTTGATAATTTAGGTAATGCGTCTTTAGTACAAGATACTAGTTTTTGAATTTTGTGTACTGTACCAAATCTTACTGTAATGTTTTGCTTTTGCAAAACACGGGCTAATTTGTCAGTTACTCCTGAGATATATGGAATTTTAATTGTTTTAACAATCTGATCGCTTTCAGCAGTATTGCTTTGCGATCGTGATTTGGCATTCAGTGCTCTGTTAATTTGAGCATTATTGTAGCCATTCTGTCGTAGTGCTTCTTTAACGTGTTTGATCTCTCTCACTAGACTTTCACTATCTGACACTGTTTTAGCCCGATCTATGAGCGTCTTGATAAGAGAGGATTTCTGAGCTGGATGATGATGCGAATCTGCATTCAGATAGGCATCAGTGTGCGTTTGCTTTCTGTAAACGCTGTGTTATTTTACCGTTTAGGCCATGTCCAAGCAAAATATCTAGGAATGGGAGTATGTTACTCACCTCCATTTCCATGGTGAACTGGATGGCCGGGTTTTGTGCATTTAGATGATTTAGAAAATCATTAAGGGTAACTTTACCATGTGGCCAGACAACCAAAGTGTCATCTACATATCTAAACCAAAAAGATGGTTTTAATGTGCTCGAGGCAAGTGCTCTTATTTCAAAGTTTTCCATGTACAGATTTGCTATAGCAGGGGATGAAAAAGGAGAGCCCATTGCTGCTCCTTCCTTTTGTTTAAAGAAATCCCCTCTCCATAAGAAGTGTTATTTAAACAATGGTCAGCAAGTTTCGGAATATCTTTTGGTAAACCTATATTCTTTACTAGTGTATCAAGTAATTTAAGCGATTCGTTCACTGGAACCTGTGCATATAGAAATCACGTCAAAACTTATCAGAATATCATTAGGATTAAGTTTAATATCTTTAATCACATTCACAAGATGTTCTGAATTTCTTATGAATGAAGATGTCCTACCGATGTAGGGTTGTATTTGTTTTGTTATATATTTTGCTAATTTATATGTGGCAGAGCCAATTGCATTGACTATGGGTCGTAATGGTATGTCGATTTTATGAATCTTTGGTAGCCCATACAGTCTAGGTGGTTTTGAGGCCCTTGGCTTAATTTGGTATTGCTCATTCTTAGGGATTAATGAATTTGCAATTATTGCAGTAGGCTTACATTCTAAAGTATTAGTTGGATCTCATTTAATTTTAATGTAGGTACTTTTCTCTAGTAAATTTCTAATTTTATTATCATAATCGGCTTGTGACATCACTACAGTAGTGCGCCTTTATCAGCTGCCAGGATTTGGATATCTTTATTTACACGCAGCTCTCTGAAGGCTTTTGCCTCGTTAGAGCTATTTACTTTTGGAACTTTGCTATTCTCAATTACTTTGGCAACCTCGTGTCTAGTCATCTCTGCCTCATTATGTGGAAGTAGTCTTACTGCTGATTCTACCTCAGCAATTATCTCATCCACTGTAATTGTACGTGGGGTAATGGCGAAGTTAAGGCTTTTAGAAAGAACAGAGATCATGTCACTGGTTAAAACAGTGTTAGCAAAGTTCATTACGGTTTTGTTTTTAAATTGTTCGTTTTTAGTAGGAATTTGTTTATTATGAAGTCTAGAAAATTTATTAATTTGGTGGGTTTTTGTTAGATTAAACACATTATCAGCCGATTGTTGTGTTATGGTATCGATTATATTCCAATAATGCATGGATACACTATTGCTTATATCTAAGTGTAACTGCTTTAGCGATTCTGAAATGTGAGATAATTCACTCCTGTTGTGCTGTATTCTCTCTATTAATAATTCACTAGCTTTGTGTAGTATTTGGCTAGCTTTAGAAGACTTTATGTGATGTTTTATTTTAACTGCGTTAGGCATTACCTTTGAATCTCTGCACCTTTTGAGGAACGCCAGTGAAGATATCAATTTCATCCGCTTAATGCGGAGCTTCTCCAACTTTCTGGTTTTAAGAAAAGTATCCTCCCCATAGAGGTTAGTCAGTTTAACACGTAGGCTTTCGCGACCAATATTATTCATAAAGGTTTTTTGGTTAGATCGCGTTATTTATAAATGTGTCATAACCCTCCACCACCCGACACGGCCAATCAGCAAAAAAAGTGTCACGTTGACAAAAGACAAATAGCTCACTACTTTAGCCTACCGGTGTATTGAAGAGTGAATCCACAACATTTACAGTTTGAGTACGACGTTTCGCTGGTAATTACATCCAGCATCATCGGGCAATTCGCCAGAATGGTAAAGCCCTCGCTTGCTCCCGGTCTTAAATAGAGCAGCAGGGTGACGTCATAATTTAACTCATTTCAGGTGCAGTGATTTGAGGTGGAGGGGGGGGGGGTATTGTAATTATATAATCGATTGGTAATCAGTCAATGGTTATTTTTAGTAATGAATTGTAGATTGGTAATTAGTTGTAATGTTTTATTGTGTTTATGTTAGTAATCCGTTAATCAGTATGCGTTTCCCCTATAAGGAATTGTAATATATATTATTTAATAATACGCTTCCAAGCCGCACTAAGCCTGTAGCTGTCAGAGTGATTAAAGATATTTCTATTCCTCTCAATTTCAATGGATTCTCTGATTAGTCTTTGCCAGTAATAATTAGTTTTACACAACACTTCAACGTTATCAAAATCAATTGAGTGTCCTTGTTGACAAGCATGTTCTGCCACTGCCGACAGTTGTGTTTGAGATAATTTAATATTTCTTTAATGTTCTTTTAGTCTTATGCTGATGTTACGTCCCGTCTGTCCAATATAGCATCTGCCACATAAACAATTAATCCGATATACACCTTCTGTAGATAATTTAGGAAATGCGTCTTTAGTGCAAGATACTATTTTTTGAATTTTGTGTACTGTACCAAATTTTACTTAATGTTTTGCTTTTGCAAAACACAGGCTAATTTGTCAGTTACTCCTGAGATATATGGAATTTTAATTGTTTTAACAATCTGATCGCTTTCAGCAGTATTGCTTTGCGATCGTGATTTGGCTGTGTATACACTGTGTGTACTGTATGTACAAACTGTGTATACACTGTGTGTGTGTAGAAACTGTGTATACACTGTGTGTGTGTGTGTACAAACTGTGTATACACTGTGTGTGTACAAATTGTGTATACACTGTGTGTGTGTACAAACTGTGTATACACTGTGTGTACTGTGTTTACAAACTGTGTATGCACTGTGTGTACTGTGTGTACAAACTGTGTATACACTTTGTGTGCGTTCTGTGTGTGTGTGTACAAACTGTGTATACACTGTGTGTGGACTGTGTGTGTGTGTGTACAAACTGTGTATACACTGTGTGGGTTCTGTGTCGGGCAGAGCAAACCAGTGGTACAACCCCAGAGCCGCGAAGGCCGATGTCCTTTTCAGGGCCGGATTCGTGTGGCTGGTGGTCGAGACCTGTGCCGAAGCTGGGCCAGGTCAATTAGTCTCCTTGAGAGGAGGATGGTAGGATAGAGGGAAGTAGAGGAGTTAACTTGGGGTGTTAGCTTGGGAAATACTTCCCTCTGTAGAACGGGTGAAGAGGCTGTAGTGCCACCGCAGCGGAGCAACTCCGCCGGCGCTACCCTCTCCTCGCAACCCCCCCCCCGCCCCCCCCACGAACGCACGCCCCACTAAACACTCACATGCACCCCCGTAGGGTCTCGAGGAGGGATCACCTGGTACGATGGGTTTTCACCAGAGGACCCCACTAGCAGGGACGTTCCACGGTTTCCCCGGACCAGGAAATTGGCTGAGCCCCCCAGACCGGATTTCATGGTGGCCCCCAAAGAAGGGGGCGTAGAGCTTTACAGGATGGCCGCGATGAAGCATTCACAACACGGGGGGGGGGGGGGGGACCTCAAGGCCAGCACCCAGCAGCAGGGTTAACAGTGGGGAGGGAGGGAAAAGGAGCGCAATCTACCAACCCTCGAGGACCTGCACACCACGAGGACCATGAGGCGAGCGAGGAAGATTTGTGGCCGATTGCTCCCACCCTGGCCACTCTCTCTTTCAGCTACTCCCCTCCGGCAGAAGGCTGTGGTCCATCAGGAGCAAAACCTCACGCCACAAAAACAGATTCTTCCCATCCGCTGGTGGCCTCTTCAACAAGGCCAAGGACTTACACTGACTTTAACATTTTATCTACAAAATGACACCTTGCCAATATTAACTATGTTACCCTATTTGTATTTTTTATTTATTTTAAGATTGTATCTTATAGCTATTTTATATTCTATATTTATTCAATTTTATATACTTTAGCCTCTTGGTGTTAGACTTTGAACCCTTATTATAGTAAGACTTGTTTACCACTTAAGATTTAAGTTTCCTATATGTTGAATGTATGCACCATCCTGCCAAAGTAAATTCCGTGTCTGTGTGAACTTTCATGGCGAATAAAACCCTTTCTGATTCTGATTCTTTCTGATTCTGATAGGAGGTTAGGCGTGTCCGAAGGGTGCTGGCTGGAGGGGGCCATAAACGGGGGTCACCATTCGCTCCGGGAAATAAATCTTAGCACAGGCTGACGTTGTGACGCGTCGTGGTGCATGTGTCCGCGTGAAGAGCGGTGGGAGAGCGATCGGCGTACGACGGTGTGTGGATGACTATAAATCAGTGTGGGTGTGACGCGCGCGCATATTAAAATACCAACGGTTGCCGCTCCGGCGCGTGTCAATGCGCGCACCACAGTATTAACGGTGAGACACGCGCGAGGGTCGCGCGGAGAAACCGCGTGGGTGGGTGGGGGAGGGGGCCGCGCGAGCGCCGATTAATTTATTTATACTCGGACCGCGCGGGAGCGTTCGCCTTTTTGACACAACGGCTTAGTGGAAATTATGAATTACACACACACACAGCGGCGAGTCAAACACTTGCGTAATCCAGGCAGTTAGGACCCGCGAGTGGGCGAAGGCACGCGGGGCGTAATCAAACCCTAGGCGGGGTCGGCCAGCCGCCAGCTATGTCGGTCCGAGAGGACCCTGGTACGGGAGGGGGGGGGGCGGTCACCCGCTCGGGAGACCCCGAAAGACGCAAACGCGGAGGGGACGGGGGTGGTGGAGGCAAACATCACCCCCCCCCCCCCCACTCTCGCTCGTGGAGAGTGAGAGATCAGCCCCCACGTAATGGGGAGTGGGGAGGGGGGCATCAGCCCCCACAAATTGGTGTCAGAGGTGGTACGAACCCCCACATCCCCACGGGAGAGGTGCGTAGCACCACATGCAAAAATAAGGAATGTGTTCACCGGCCAGGGGACCCCTTCACGGAAAGCGTTTGCCCGCAACATCATAGGGGCTAAAGACATTAATGGCTGGATGGACGCGCAGGCGTTACGCCGACTTGCTATGAACCTGGATGGGCGGGCGGGCGGCCGACTTTGTGGAGGCCCTACCCGCAAGCGCGTAAACCCAATTAGAGGAGTTGATGCGCTGACTTGATCTGCGCTTCGGTGCGCGTGATGAGGAGGCAAAGGCAGCCTTAGAGGCGTGCCGCCGCCAACCCGGCCTGAGGACTTTTCTACCTATGCCGAGGATGTGCGCGCGCTAACAAAGATCGTACGCCCGGGGTACACGACCGAGGCGATTGAGGACCTCGCCGCCGAGAAGATCCAGCGGTACTTGGCTCGCACCTCGTGGTGGCAGCCCGATGTAAGCTGTGCACGTCTACCCTTTAACGCCCTTGTCGAGCGTGCGCATAAATGCGAGAGACTGTCTAGTGAGCGCGAGCAAAGCTTCGGGGGGCTGGGACGAGAGCGTGCCATCGCGAGCCTACTCCCAGAGGAGGAAGAGGAGGAGGAGGAGCTCGCCAGGACGGTAAGGGGGTGGGCAAGGGAGCCCCCGGGACCCCGCGAGACAACCCCGGGCTGGGTAGTGGGGATACAGACGGGCATCGGGAGGATAGACAACAAGGTGGCCCAAGTTGGCGGGGAGGTGGCCCAAGTTGGCGGGGAGGTGAACCGAGTTAGCGGGGAGGTGACCCAAGTGCGCGGCCATATCACCAAACTGCAGTCTACCGTGGAGACGATCCAGTCCGAGATGGGTGAACTACGCTCCACGGTAGGAGGGCTAACCGGGAGGGTGGCCCGACTAGAGGCAGAGTCTGGAGGGGAAGTAGGGAGTGGGCGGGGAAGCCCCTAGGGGCCGCCGCCCTTCCCCGGGCGTGCTACCTGTGCGACCGTCGAGGGCATCTCGTGAGAGACTGTCCTCAGATCGCCCGCGCTAGACACGCGCCAGGGTTAAACTCTAGGGAGTGAACCAACTAGGGGTGCAATCGACACGGTCCCAACACAAAAAGACAATAATAATGGCGAGCGAGTGACCTCCACACAGATTCCGGCAACAACACCCAAGGAGGCGGTGAGGACGGGTGACTGGCTGCGGGAGCTGGTGGCGGGAATCACGGGGGCCACGTCGCTGGTGGAAGGGCAGGTGAACGGGCGGCGCACCCGGATTTTGCTGGACACGAGGGCGGTGGCCTCACTCGTGAGCGCCACGCACTGCAGCGTGCTCGGGGTTGACGTGGGGCGCCTGCAGGCCCCGGATCGCGCGCTGCACACGGCGAGTGGAGCCGGGATGGGACCTCTGGGGAGGGTCACCCTGGAAGTCCATCTCGGACGCCAGGTGTGTGACCAAGAGTTCTATGTCTCGAGCGTGTTATGCCACGAGTGTATCGCAGTTACGGACCTCCTGGAAAAGTTGGGGCTCAACGTGCAGCCCCGCCAGCGATGCGCCACCATGGAAGGCAGCGGGGAGCGGATTCCGCTTCACACCCGTGGCCGCTACCCTGGTGTCGGCCGTCACCATCGGGCCGCTCGCCGAGATGCTGGTGCCAGTGGCAACCCCCTCCACTGACCCCGCACATCGACCATCGGGCGAGGTAATGCTGACTCCTCACCCGGAGTTGGCAGCGCGGTACGGAGTGGTGGGATCAGCCACGCTGGTAAGCGCAGACGGGGGTCGACTGTTTATGCGGGTGTTTAACCCTCACAGTACCCCGGCAATGCTATGACGACGCACCACGGTATCCACCATACACCCCCTGCACGCGCGCCACTCTAACGACTCGGTGTTTGCCCTCTGGGCTGAGGACCCCGGTCGCCCCGAGGACAACCAGGACCTAGGCCTGGCGGGTCCGCCCGACTCCCCGAGCCGAGGTCGTCCCCTTGCGTGATGCGTTACATGTGCCACGGGCAGATTTACCTAAGGGGGAGGCCGATCAGCTGCGCGGGTTGTTGCGGGAGTACGCCGATGTGTTCAGTGAGCACGATTCGGATGTGGGCCGGACAGACCTTGTTAAGCACCAAATTGACAACGGTGCAGCCCGACCCATCAAACTCCCCGCATACCGAGTGGGCGCACCTGAACGGGCCCAGATCAAAGAGGCAGTCGTGGATATGCTCCGTGATAACATAATCCAGCCCTCGGCGAGCCCCTGGTCTGCACCGGTGTAGTGGCCTTAATGACGTCGGAGACTGTTCATAGAGGCAACACGTATTTATTACCAACACTTCGATCACAGTAACGAATCTAATACTTGGAGGGGTAACGGCCTCTCCACCCGTACTCTACAGAGGGAACGGTCCCCGAGCTCAAGCCTACGCTAGTTCCCTGGTTCCCTCCAACCTGGCCCTATCTCCCGAGGCTATCTGACCTAGCCCAGCTTCGGCGTAGGTCACGACCACCAGCCACACGAGTCCGGCCCTTAAAAGGACATCGGGCCTCGCGGCTCTGGGTCGCACCCTGGCTTGCTTTGCCCGGCCCTCAAAAGGACAGCGGGCCAAAGGAGTTCCAGGGTCTAGCTAGTTGATCTTCTTTCTTCACTGGTGCTTCATCTTGCTTGAGCCGAACTGAACTCCAGCACCCCGGGTCCCACCTTTTATACAGTTCCTCACTCAGGGGTGGGGCTCGCGAGGGATCCCAGCATCCCCCACAGCCCCCCAGGGTGGTCCGTAGTGGACGTGGTTGTAACCACTGCCCTACAACCGCGTGTCCCCCCTCCCGTCACACCTCTACACCGGTTGTACTAGTGACGAAAAAGGATGGATCGACCCGGTTTTGCGTCGATTATCGAAAGTTAAATGCAGCTACCCTCAGCGACGCCTTCCCATCCCCCGCATCAATGACACCTTTGACAGCCTCGCAGGGGCGCGGTATTTTTCCACCCTCAATCTAGCGTCCGGGTACTGGCAGGTGGAGATGGTGGAGGAGGATCGGTCAAAGACCGCGTTTACCACCCCGATGGGACTGTTCGAGTTCCGAATACTCCCGTTCGGACTCACTAACGTGCCTGCGACATTCCAGCGGTTGATGGAGTTGGTGATGGGGGGCTTGCAGTGGGAACAGTGCCTAATTTACCTGGATGATGTGATAGTGTTCAGAAGATCTCTGTCTGAGCACTGGTCCAGGTTACGGGAGGTGTTCCAGCAACTGCGAGTAGCCCATCTCAAGCTCAAGCTGTGTGTTACCTTGCGCAGCGCGAGGTTGGGTACCTCGGACACCGCGTCAGCGAGGCGGGGGTGCGCACCGACCAGGAGAAGGTACGCGCCGTAGTGGAATGGCCAAGACTGAGGAACCTGACGGAGATCAGGTCGTTTTTGGGGCTAGCCACTTATTGTCGTCGATTTGTCAAGGGATTCAGCGAGATTGCACGCCCCCTCACCCAACTCACTTCCCCCAAGAATCCCTATCAGTGGACGGAGGACCACCTCACCCACACCCCCACCCTGGCTTTCCCTGACCCTTTCCACCAATTTTATTTTGGACACCGATGCCTTCAGCAGTGGGCTGGGCACGGTGTTGTCACAGGTGTAGGAAGGGAGCGTATTGGCTCTCGCTCATGGTTCGAGATCTACCAAACCCACTGTTCCACAAAAACTGGCCGCTCTTACCCTGCAGGTTGAACCTAGGAATTGAGTGTTCAACTTCACATTCTTGTCATTAAAGGCCTGTGACAAAGGTGCATCTATTGGAGCGACATCGTCTCTGCCTTACACATCTACCGGGTCTCCATTTGACTTTGTATTGTCTCCGAGGAAGTCCACCCACACCTCCACTTCCACAAACTGCTGGGAGTTGCCTCGCTCTGCCTCACAGTCAGAATTCTCCTCTTGCTTCACGTTGCCTCCATTGATGTGAAGGCCCAATTTTGGAGTTGAATCTTCATCTTCACATTTTACCATCACTTCTTCGCTCTTCACCATCACTTCTTCACATTTCACCTTCACCTCTTCATATTTCACCTCAATACCTTTAAAATTGTCCAAGTTGGGATTTTCTTCCGGTTGTTTCATGAGGGATGGGCTCATTGCGGCACTTTGACTTTCACAAGCTGATTGCAGACTCCACTCCTTGTGGATCTTCTGATGCTTGTGTGTTCTCTGGTGTACTTGAAGATTTGATGACTGTGCAAACGCCTTCCCACACACACTGCACTTGAAGGGTTTCTCTCCTGTGTGTTTTCTCTGGTGTACTTGAAGATGTGATGAACGTGCAAACGCCTTCCCACACACACTGCATTTGAAGGGTTTCTCTCCCGTGTGAGTTCTCTGGTGTCTTTGAAGATATGTTGAATGTGCAAACGCCTTCCTACACACACTGCACTTGAAGGGTTTCTCTCCCGTGTGTGTTCTCTGGTGTGTTACAAAAGTAAATGAATATGAAAACGCCTTGCTACACACACTGCACTTGAAGGGTTTCTCTCCTGTGTGTGTTCTCTGGTGTGTTACAAGAGGAGATGACTGTGCAAACGCCTTCCCACACACACTGCACTTGAAGGGTTTCTCTCCCGTGTGTGTTCTCTGGTGTGCTACAAGAGCAGATGAACGTGCAAACGCCTTCCCACACACACTGCACTTGAAGGGTTTCTCTCCTGTGTGAGTTCTCTGGTGCCGTGTAAAATGTGCAGGACGATCCGTGCTGTTTGCACCGAGCCGCGCCGAGTGCCTTTGCTCCATCAGACAAATTCTGCAGAGGAAGCGACAGCTGCAGACAGAAAAAAATATCCACACCATCTACACGTCAGTATCGATGCACAGAGGAATGCATATACACAGTCACACGTCACTTACACGTCTATACTTATTCATATATTCATGGTAGAGTGAAAAATAGTCTCCAATTCATCACACGGGCTGTTTTGGCACACAATGAGAGGGCAAATGTCATAAGGAGTTGTCCTATGCTTTTTATGCGACGCGTGTGATCGGCATCGCGCTTGCTGAAGGTGTTTGCATTCGTATCTTCAAAATGAATGTTCACCCAAAACTCCGAGCACACAATTTCAGCTGTGTGGCTTCAAAAGGAATATTTATGAAAGCTAAATTCAGCTGACATGGCAAAGGGTATGGAAAATAATACTATTTGTGTTATGCAGAAATGCAGAAATTAATGTTCAATCGCAACTTAGAGGTGTGAAGCCAGGCACAGATGTCCTTGAATGCTGGGATGAACAGTTCTGACTTCAGCTGCACGTGTGCTGTGATAACTTCCTGATTCCATTCTTACAAAGAGTTCCAGAGGAAAACAAAAATAAACTACTGTTTTGATATAACCTCCATGCTCAATAGAGTTAATAGACTTTACTGCAAATACCAACTTGACCCTGTCACACACTCAAGAGGTGGAGCCAGGATTTTCAGGTAGGAGGGGCAACCCCTTCAGCAATGAAAAATGATAGTTGTTAGTAAGCAAGGAGTTGTTAGTAAGGAGTTGTTAGTAAGGAGTTGTTAGTAAGTAAGGACTTGTCCTATGCTTTTTATTGGACGCGGGTGATCGGCATCGCGCTCGCTTAAGGTGTTTGCCATCAGGGAAGTCGTGTACTGTATATGCAACTGAGCACAATTCTGAGTCGCTTGTAACTGCTTTGCCGTTAATTATTGCCAATTATGGACTCGGACTGTTGTCATCTCATAGAGTCCCTGGCACATAATAATATGCCACACGGTGGCAGTGGGGGTCGCAAAATGCTGATTTATCTATATATATAAAATGAAATGTGTGGATATGTGTGTCTGTTCGAAATGTTTAGCATACTTCCCGACATGCAACAAACTTGAAATTTGGCATGTGGGTAGCTTCCAGACTGGACACAATGCACAAAGTATTAAAATAGCCGTCATATCTGAGATGTCACCCTATGCGGCAGCGTTGCGCAGTGTGCCTGCTGACGTCATGCATCCCCCCTCCCAACACTCCGCGAAGGCCGTGTTTTAATCCAAGACAAGAATCAAAGTCCCGGGTGAAGCCAGGTAGGAAAGCTTGTCTATATATAAAAGGGAAATTTGTGGACGTGTGTGTGTGTCTGTGCGAAATGTTTAGCATACTTCTCAACATGCTACACACTTGAAATTTGGCATGTGGGTAGGTTCCATACGGTACACAATGAAACAAGATAAAAATATACTTTTGTATTTTGTGTGACCATGAAGTTTGTGGCGTCAACCCGCAACACACCTGAGTTAAGCGCTCTGCAATGCTTACCACTACCATATGGCTCTTCGCGTGCCATACTTCTAGAGCTGTAAACAGCGTGCCAGGAGATTTTAGGTGGTGCTTTGCTTCTGGCCGATGAAGCCATTGGCTTCTCGGAGTTTCAATACATATCCGTGTGAAGAACGGGTACAACAGCTATCTTTAATATAAAGCAGAAATTATGCCTGTTTGTGTGAAGCAAAACTCTCCAACGCTGAGCTCTGGCGTCATGAAATTTGCACAGCTTATGCTGTCTGGAATTTCTAAGTGAACGTGACTATTTTCAGCTTGCCACGTCACTCCCTTCCCGAGTTGCCAAAGTCGATATTACGTATAAGTGGGTTAAGGCCAAATTTCCTTCAGCAAAAAACATCCGATTTAGTTAAATTTATTTTTGTCAGCTTTTTTCTATCTTGCAAGCATCATTTTTTTTCATGGTTTTTCAGTGAAATAAGGGAATATGAAATTAATCCAAGACAATAATCCAAGTCCCGGGCGAAGCCGGGTAGGGAAGCTAGTTACTAATAAACCCCTAATTTCGATCGGATCGTTGGGGGGGCACGTGCCACCCTACCCCCACTGGCTCCACCACTGTCACGCACTGGCATGGTTTACAGGTGGTGGTGTGTCCAGACCCAAGCCTGGCCACCTTCACATGCTCAGCATTAATGCTTCCTCACTGCAACAAGTAATGCACTGAGGATCAATCAACACAGCCGAGGCTGCGTCTCCCTCTCTCTCCCTGTGGTCGCGTTGATTTCCCTCCCGATCCCCCGGTTTCCCCTCCACATGTATAGAGTGAACACCGCCACGCGTCTAGAGTGAACACCGCCACACGCCCAGAGTGAACACCGCCACGCGTCTAGAGTGAACACCGCCACGCTGTTGACGAGCCTCACCTTGTGATGTGGGCAGGTCGCTTCCGAAAACAAAAGCGGTACAGCAGCTCAAGCGGGCTTGGCCTGGTAAAAAAGAACGAAATAAAAACTGCGTGAATATTTAAAAGTAAAACAAAGTGACAAAGTGGCGAGCCCCGTGAAGACAAATTAAACTTAAGCGAGAGAATTGAAGCAAACGCGATCAGGCGAGGGCAAGAGGCAAGGCCACGCGTGGCTAGGCCCCGTGCTGTAAAGTTCCAACCTGGACATCGCTTCCATGCTCGCTGCTACTCAATTGACATCCCTACGAGAGAGAGCGAGGCTCTACCTCGGTAAACAACAACCACCACCACCACAACCACCACCACAACAACCACCGCAACAAACACCACCACAACAACAACCACAACAACCACAACCACCACCACAACCACCATAACCACAACAAACACCACCACAACAACCACCACAACCACCACCACAACCACCACCACTACCACAACCACCACAACAACCACCACCACAACCACCGCAACAACCACCACCACAACAACCACCACAACAACCACCACAACAACCACAACCTCCACAACAACCACCACACCAACCACAACCACCACCAGAACCACCACCACCAAAACAACAACCACCACAACAACCACCACCACAACAACCACCACTACAACAACCACAACCACCACAACAACCACCACCACCACAACAACCACCACCACAACCACCACAACCACCACAACAACCACCACCACCACAACAACCACCACCACAACCACCACCACAATAACCACCACCACAACAACCACCACGACAACCACCACCACAACCACCATCACAACAACCACCACCACAACAACCACAACAACCACCACAACAACCACCACAACAAGTAAAACAAAGTGACAAAGTGGCGAGCCGAGTGAAGACAAATTAAACTTAAGCGAGAGAATTGAAGCAAACGCGATCAGGCGAGGGCAGGAGGCAAGGCCCCGCGTGGCTAGGCCCCGCGCTGTAAAGTTTCAACCTGGACATCGCTTCCATGCTCGCTGCTACTCAATTGACATCCCTACGAGAGAGAGCGAGGCTCTACCTCGGTAAACAACAACCACCACCACAACAACAACCACCACAACCACCACAACCACAACCGCGATGAGAATTTCTCACCTCGGATTTCAGTGCACGGCGGAGCAGCAGCTTCCTGTTACTTCGTGACGTCACGCAGCAGCAGGAGTTGACATGACGTCACTTGCGGGGTACAAAACACTCCCCTCCCACAATGAGCGGCTCTGTGGGCGTGGGTGCCGAACTCGTCGCAATAAACTCGCGACGGCTTTCATGAATATATAATGTTAATGAGCTGCCAGTCACCGCGAGTAGCTTTGCCCAAACAAGGATTCTAGTTGAACAGGTAAGGGAAGTGACCCAGGCCGAGGTGACGTCACGCTCAAGGGCGCAGTGGACCGGGAGGGATGAATACCTTGGTGACATGACGTCACTAGCGAGGTACACCTCCCCCTGGCGTTACACGCCGATGAGGTAATGCTGAGTGGTGACGTCACAGAGCGGGGTTGGAGTTTAAGTTGATTTAGATTCATTTTCCCTTGCTCTCTCCCTTGATCAGAGACCCCTTGGGTGTGTGAGCTCAGCAACAACTGTGTGTGTGTGTACACTGTGTGTGTGTGTACACTGTATGTGTGCACACTGTGTGTGTGTACACTGTGTGACACAAATATGCAATGACCTGCGCGTTGTGAATGACACAACGCTATGTTTTATAGCTGCCGTTAAGCAGACTGTGCATATTTTGGTGAATGTTACTGGGGTAGCCAGGTCTGTCTGTCGGTGTTGAACCTTGAATCTCTGCAATAAATACAGAATGTGCTACCGTATTCTTGGTTCTTTCGGTAAAGTTACGTCAATTGAAAACAATTTTTTTGGGAAAATAATAAATTGATGAATAAATGCCATTGGTCGACGTACACACACAGTGTGTGTGTGTACACACACACTGTGTGTGTACTTCTCACTGTGTGTGTACACTGTGTGTGTGTACACTCTGTGTGTACGTACACTGTGTGTGTGTACGTACACACACACAGTGTTTGCAGTGTTTGCACACAGAGTGTACACACACACTTTGTACACACACAGTGCAAACACACACAGTGTACACACACAGTGTGTGTGTACACACACACTGTGTGTGTACACACACACACACTGTGGGGGGCCCAGTCATCTAAGTCAGTCGACCAATGGCATTTATTCATCAATTTATTATTTTCCAAAAAAATTTGTTTTCAATTTACGTAACTTTACCGAAAGAACCAAGAATACGGTAGCACATTCTCTATTTATTGCAGAGATTCAAGGTTCAACACCGACAGACAGACCTGGCTACCCCAGTAACATTCACCAAAATATGCACAGTCTGCTTAACGGCAGCTATAAAACATAGCGTTGTGTCATTCACAACGCGCAGGTCATTGCATATTTGTGTCAGGGTCAAAATTGGGGTAATTCCAAACATTATCCAGAAACTACACAACGGAGATGGCGCTTCAATGATCGCCCCCTACCGACAGACTCATGTCCACGTGCAGGCCGGTGCAGGGCCACCTTGTGCCACACAGGGGCAGCTGCCACTTGGGGGGGGGGGGGGGGGTCCTTCGCTTGTTTGAGATGAGATTCGATACGAAACACCGAGTTGCCGAGGCAATTAGGCAAGCGATTTATGAGTGCAAATATGATGTTGGTAACGTAGTGAATGCTTGGGAGCTTCATTGTCTCTCGCTCCTGCTGACAGATGTACCCAGCCCACAGCTCCACAGATACCAGCCGCTCCTCCTGTGCAGGTTCAGCTACGTACAGTGCAAAAGAAGTTCCAGATACACACAGAGACTCACACAGAGACCAACAGATTAGCATGGTTCGCTACGTATGGTGCGAAATAAGTTCAACGTACACACAGAGACTCGGAGCAAGTTTGAGTCGCATGCAGTCGTGGGCCATGAAAGTTGAATTGGCGCATGTTGCTACTGACAGTAGTTGAATACGGTTGGAAAGACGCTGATAGAGACACACACAGAGACTGACAAGAGAAAGGTGGACAGACACAGACAAGAGGAAGACAGAAAGAAAGATACAGAGATGACAGAGACACAGTCAGCGAGAGAGAGACACAGAGGGGAACAGAGACACAGATGGACAGAGAGATGTTGAATCGAACAAACTTAACTTGCTCCACTGAAAGAGATTCCTCAATCTTTGCCCATCCCCGGAAGTCGTTCCAGTTTCTATTTATTTCATTGTATGTGGTGTGTACGTGTAAGCAATGTGGGATATCAATGTAGACAGATATGAACAAGATCAGCAGACAAAACGTCTTTCATACTCTTTGGTTCTTTGAGTGAAGTCACGCAGGTAGAAAAAATGAAATAAATCACGACGTTTCTATCGCAACATGAGCGGTCGTCCTCAGGCGAAAACATCCAGACATTGTCGCGGCAGAAGTCACGTGAGCTACGGCACGTGACAAAGATAAGGTGACCCCCCACCCCCGTGGCTATCCCTGCTCAGCTGAGCATTGTTTTAATGCGGTGGGCTCACGCGAGATTGATTTCTGTAAAACGAAGGTACTTTGAAAACCCACTGGCTATACTTTTATATAAGTGTTGTGTCCTTAACTAACCACACGTAGACGTCTGGTTGAGGCAACGCGTTTTTTATAACTCTTTTGAACTCGGCTCTACACACTACTGTACCACGAAGGAGTACGGCCCCTTCCACTTGATAGCCTACGCGAGTGACAGCCTCCCTTCTATCGCAGCCTGCACACTCCGGGCTCTGCTACCCACGGGTCCCTTAGCCCGGCGTTAAGGGAAGACTGGACGACCCGTCCCAGCCCGGGTACGGGAGCTCACCTCTGGTCCGCTACAACCCGGCTCTGGCTAGAGCTCGGGGAGGGTCCCAGGGTGTTCGAGCCACCTCGGTCCGCTACAACCCGACTCTAACAAGAGCCTCGGTTGAGGGTCCCCGGGTGCTGGTCCAGTCTTCAGGTCTTCGGATGTCTTCAGGCTTGAGTTGGTGAACACTGCCCGGCCCGTCCAGAGGGCTGGGCTTTTAACCCCAGGTCGGGGTCTCCACTACCCTCTTGAGCCCCCCCCCTCCCAGAACCTTTTGGAAGGTCTTATCTTAAGGGGCCTTGGGGACGGGTGGGGGGTCAGGGATGTTATTCTCGGGTCACGGGGGGGGGGGGCGGGGGTTTGCTTTGGTCGACCCGTACACACCTCACTCTCTCTCTCGGCTGCCCCCTGTTGAACTGTGAACGTGGTGGCAGGTCAGCTTACAGCGCCTTGTTGTGGCGCTTACGCACAACTTCGTGACTAACGCTGCACGTTCCGTCATATTCATGCAGGGGGCGCTGCAAACCTACGCGTCCCCTGCATGAACGACGGAGGCGCAGGGACAGACGTTCGATCGCATTGGAATCAATTTGCGGACGGCGGTCTTCTCGCACGGCCAGCTCTGTGTCGCCTCATCTGGATCCCGCGATCCCAACCAGGTGAAAGTTCGCATCGAACCAAACCACCGGCAAAGCCATCTACTTAATGACGCGAGAAAATTCACACGAAATATCGCTTTCAATTAATAAGCTTTTAATGAAGAAATACAATTATCTAATTCAAAATAATACAATTCAAAGTTGTTTCATTTTAAAACTTCAAAACGGAGCATCGGGAGCTTGCGTAGAGGCGTCGTTCGTGTGCAATTTTTTTCGTGACTATCCTGGCCCCAGGCCGTAAATGGTTGTGAGGGGCACCGCAGGCGATCTGGCTTGCTTCAAGCCATGGTTGTGAACATCCAGACGTTAATCAGCAAGGACCATTTCTTGTCCTAATTCGAGAAAATCTACATCAACACGTAATACAAAATTATAAATCGTGTTGTAGAGAATGTATCTCCTCTACGTGTAACTTTTGAGTGGTATGCCTTGTAACTGATGAATGATCCGTGGGTGCTCCCTATTTCAAAGACAATGAGTTGCTCCAGAGGGAGAAGCTTCCTGAAACATAAAAATACCCTTTGACCTGTATCACAAGAACAATGAGTCTCACCTGAGTTATCTGTACAGGTTACTTCCAAAACACACACTTTGTCTTAACATCACTTATTCAATGTTTGACCCTTATACACAAAATGTTACATGTACGTACACAATCAAACAAGTATTCATTCTAAATTATTGACAGGCATCTGAACAAAATTGAATTACAGGTGCACCCCAAGCCTGTTCCCACCCCCCCCCCCCCCCCCCCCCCCGCTTCTGTGTATATGCAAGATGTGCTGTTTTGAGCTGCCGCAAGATGAGCTGCCACTCTCCTTTTGCTCCCCCCCCCCAACCTTATTTCCTATTTAAGCTTCTGTTCACCTCTCTCTCTCTCTTTGCCTCTCCGTCTTTCCTACTGACCATGTACCTCGTATTTTCACTCTGTCTATGCTGGTTTGTGCAATCCAGAAGTTGAACACGAAATTTAACACTCTTCTGAAATTCGTGGTCCGCCAGGAAGTGTCTGTGTTGTTGGCCTGACTGGTTGTGCTTCACATGTTTTTTAGGTCTGTTAAATTCTCGTCTCTCATCTTTTTTACATCCATGATTTGTTCTTGCCATGATTTGTCCTTGACACCTGGTGAAGATCGCTTGTGTTGTGATCTAAACTGCTGAGAATTGCCTCGCTCTGTCTCACAGTCAGAATTCTCCTCCTGCTTCACGTTTCCTCCATTAATGTGTCGGTCCGACTTTGGAGTTGAATCATCTTCACATTTTACCTTCACTTCTTCGCTCTTCACCATCACTTGTTCATATTTCACCTTCACCTCTTTATATTTCACCTCGATACCTTTAAAAGTGTCCAAGCTTGGATTTTCTTCCGGTTCTTGTTTCATGAGGGATGGGCTCATTGCGCCACTTTGACTTCCACAAGCTGATTTCAGACTCCACTCCTTGTGGGTCTTCTGATGCTTGCGAGTTCTCTTGTGTTTTTGAAGATGTGGTGACTGTGCAAACGCCTTCCCACACACACTGCACTTGAAGGGTTTCTCTCCTGTGTGTGTTCTCTGGTGTTTTTTAAGAGTAGATGAATGTGCAAACGCCTTCCCACACACACTGCACTTGAAGGGTTTCTCTCCTGTGTGTGTTCTCTGGTGTTTTACAAGAGCAGATGAATCTGAAAACGCCTTCCCACACACACTGCACTTGAAGGGTTTCTCTCCCGTGTGAGTTCTCTGGTGTACTTGAAGATGTGATGAATGTGCAAACGCCTTCCCACACACACTGCACTTGAAGGGTTTCTCTCCCGTGTGTGTTCTCTGGTGTTCTACAAGAGTAGATGAACGTGCAAACGCCTTCCCACACACACTGCACTTGAAGGGTTTCTCTCCCGTGTGTGTTCTCTGGTGTGTTACAAGAGGAGATAAATCTGAAAACGCCTTCCCACACACACTGCACTTGAAGGGTTTCTCTCCTGTGTGAGTTCTCTGGTGTGTTACAAGAGTAGATGACTGTGTGAACGCCTTCCCACACACACTGCACTTGAAGGGTTTCTCTCCCATGTGTGTTCTCTGGTGTTCTACAAGAGTAGATGAACGTGCAAACGCCTTCCCACACACACTGCACTTGAAGGGTTTCTCTCCCGTGTGTGTTCTCTGGTGTGTTACAAGAGGAGATAAATCTGAAAACGCCTTCCCACACACACTGCACTTGAAGGGGTTCTCTCCTGTGTGAGTTCTCTGGTGTGTTACAAGAGTAGATGACTGTGTGAACGCCTTCCCACACACACTGCACTTGAAGGGTTTATTTCCCGTGTGTGTTCTCTGGTGTGCTACAAGAGCAGATGACGGTGAAAATGCCTTCCCGCACACACTGCACTTGAAGGGTTTCTCTCCTGTGTGAGTTATCTGGTGCCGTGTCAAATGTTCAGTACTATCCGTGCTGTTTGCACGCCGGTTGCATTGATGCCTTTTTGCACCGAGCTGCGCTGAGTGCCTTTGCTCCATCAGACAAATTCTGCAGAGGAAGCGACAGCTGCAGAGAGAAAAAAAAGAATATCCACACCATCTACACGTCAGTATTGATGCACAGAGGAATGCATATACACAGTCAAAGGTGACTTACATGTCTATACTTATTCATATATTTATGATATAGTGAAAAAGTGTCCAAAATTCATCACACGGGCTGTTATGGCACACAACGAGAGGGCGAATGTCATAAACATGCCTGGAAGCCCTCGTATCTTCAAAATGAATGTTAACCCAAAACTCCGAGCACACAATTTCGGCTATCTGGCTTCAAAAGGAATATTTATGAAAGCTAAATTCAGCTGACATACCAAAGGGTGTTGAAAATAATACTGTTTGTGTTATGCAGAAATGCATAAATTAATGTTCAATCGCAACTTAGAGGTGTGAAGCCAGGCACAGATGTCCTTGAATGCTGGGATGAACAGTTCTGACTTCAACTGCACATGTGCTGTGATAACTTCCTGACTCCATTTTTACAAAAAGTTCCAGAGGAAATAAAAAATAAACTGTTTTGATATAACCTCCGTGCTCAATAGAGTTAATAGACTTTACTGCAAAATACAAACTTGACCCTGTCACACACTCAGAGTTGGAGCCAGGATTTTCAGGAAGATGGGGCAACCCCTTCAGCAATGAAAAATGATAGGAGTTGTTAGTAAGTAAGGAGTTGTTAGTAAGTAAGTTGTTAGTATGTAAGGAGTTGTTAGTAAGCGAGGAGTTGTTAGTAAGGAGTTGTTAGTAAGGAGTTGTAAGGAGTTGTTAGTTAGTAAGGACTTGTCCCTTGCTTTTTATTTGACGCGTATGATAGGCACCGCGCTCGCTGAAAGTGTTTGCCATCAGGGAAGTCGTGTACTGTATACACAACTGCGCACAATTCTGTGAGTCGCTTGTAACAGCTTTGCCGTGACTTATTGCCAATTTTGGACTCGGACTGTTGTCCTCTCATAGAGTCCCTGGCACGTAATAATATGCCAAACGGTGGCAGTGGGGGTCGCAAAATGCTGATTTATCTATATATATAAAAGGGAAATGTGTGGATATGTGTGTCTGTTCGAAAGTGTTTAGCATACTTCCCAACATGCTACACACTTGAAATTTGGCATGTGGGTAGGTTCCGTACTGTACACAATGAACAAAGTATAAAAATATAAGGAGGGAGGAAAGACGGACAGGGAGGCAGAGAGAGAGAGAGAGGGGGAGGTGCGGAGGGATGAACAGAAGCTTAAATAGGAAATACGGTTGGAGGGGGAGAGGGGCCAGAGCGAGAGCGGCAGATAAAAAACGCACATCTTACACATACAAAACGGCAGCTCAAAAAAGGACCACCTCTTGTAAATACAAAATGGCAGCTCAAAAAAGGGCCACCTCTTGTAAATACAAAACGGCAGCTCAAAAAAGGGCACATCTTACACATAAGTACAACGGTAACTTCCCCGTAGAAGTGTGATAATAAAGTATTAAAGCTTTCGTGACTGCATAAAATGACTCATTGGTATTTGCAATCCAAAGGTTGAACACGAAATTTAACACTCTTCTGAAATTCGTGGTCCGCTAGGAAGTGTCTGTGTTGTTGGCCTGACTGGATGTGCTTGACATGTTTTTTCAGGTTTGTTGAATTCTCGTCTCTCATCTTTTTGTTGTATTTACCTCCGTGATTTGTTCTTGACACCTGATGAAGATCGCTTGCATTGTGATCGAAGCGTCGTGATTGTTTTTTGTTTTTTTGTTTAAATATAATTTTATTGTATTTCTACATACGTGACTTTACCGAAAAAAAATTGAGTAATTTTATGCAGTCACGAAAGCTTTAATACTTTATTATAAAAATATATTTTTGTATTTTGTATGACCATGAAGTTTGTTACGTCAACCCGCAACACACCTGAGTTAAGCGCTCTGCAATGCTTAGAGCTGTTCACAGCGTGCCGGGAGATTTTAGGTGGCGCGTCGCTCCTGGCCGATGAAGCCATTGGTTTCTCGGAGTTTCAATACATATCCGTGCGAAGAACGGGTAGAACGGCTATCTTAAATATGAAGCAGAAAATTACATCTGTTTGTTTGTGTGAAGCAGCAAAACCTCTCCAACGCTGAGCTTTGGCGTCATGAAATTTTCACAGCTTATGCTGTTTGGAATTTCTAAGTGAACGCGACTATTTTCAGCTCGCCACGTCATTCATTCCAGAGTGGCGAAAATCGACCTTGCGTAGAAGTGGATTAAGGTTAAATTTCCTTGAGTGAAAACAACCGATTTAGGTAACTTGATTTGTTTTGGCTTTTTACCTTCTTGCAAGCATCAACATTTAAGGGTTTTTCAGTGAAATATAAGGTAATATGAAATATATCCAAGACAAGAATCCAAGTTCCGGGCGAAGCCGGGTAGTGAAGCTAGTTACTAATAAACCCCAATGATCCAATCGAAATTAGGGATTTCGATCGGACTGTTGGGGGGGCACGTGCCACCCCACCCCCACTGGCTCCACCACTGTCACGGACTGGCATGCTACACAGGTGATGGTGTGTCCAGACCCACGCCTGGCCACGTTCACCTTCTCAGAATTAATGCTTCCTCACTCCACCAAGCAAATTCATTGAGGATCAATCAACACAGCCGAAGTTGTGTGTCTCTATCTCTCTTCCCGTGGTTGCGTGGATTTCCTTCCCGATACCCGGGGTTCCCCTCCACATGTAGAGTGTGAACACCACCACGCGTCTAGGGTGAACACCGCCACGCGTCTAGAGTGAACACCGCCACGCGTCTAGAGTGAACACCACCACGCGTCTAGAGTGAACACCGCCACACGTCTAGAGTGAACACCGCCACACGTCTAGAGTGAACACCGCCACGCGTCTAGAGTGAACACCGCCACGCTGTTGACGAGCCTCACCTTGTGATGTCGGCAGGTCGCTTCTAAAAACAAAAGCAGCACAGCAGCTCAAGCGGGCCTGGCCTGGTAAAAAAAGAATGAAATAAAAACTGCGTGAATATTTAAAAGTAAAACAAAGTGACAAAGTGGCGAGCCGAGTGAAGACAAATTAAACTTAAGCGATAGAATTGAAGCAAACGCGATCAGGCGAGGGCAGGAGGCAAGGCCCCGGGTGGCTAGGCCCCGCGCTGTAAAGTTCCAACCTGGACATCGCTTCCATGCTCGCTGCTACTCAATTGACATCCCTACGAGAGAGACAGCGAGGCTCTACCTCTGTAAACAACAACCACCACCACAACCACCACCACCACTACAACCACCACCAACACAACAACCACCACCACAACCACCACCACATCAACCACCACCACAACCACCACCACAACAACCACCACCACAACAACAACCACAACAACAACCACCACCACAACAACCACCACAGCAACCACAACCACCACAATAACTACAACAACCACCACCACAACCACCACAACAACCACCATGACAACCACCACAACAACCACCACCACAACAACAACAAACACCACAACAACCATTACCACCATAACAACCACAACCACCACCACTACAACAAACACCACCACCACAACAACAACCACTAGCACAACAACCACTACCACAACAATCACCACCACAACTATCACCACAACAACCACCACCACCACAGCCACCACCACAACCACAACCCCCACAACCACAACCACCACCCCACAACCACTACCACAACAACCACTACCACAACAACCACTACCACAACAACCACCACCACAACCACAATCACCAGAACTACCACCACAACAACCACTACCACAACAATAACCACCACAACTATCACCACAACAACCACCACCACAGCCACCACCACAACCACAACCCCCACAATCACAATCACCACAACAACCACCACAGCCACCACCACAACCACAATCACCAGAACCACCACCACAACCACCTCCAAAACCACAACCACCACAACAACCACCATGACAACCACCACAACAACCACCACCACAACAACAACAAACACCACAACAACCATTACCACCATAACAACCACAACCACCACCACTACAACAAACACCACCACCACAACAACAACCACTAGCACAACAACCACTACCACAACAATCACCACCACAACTATCACCACAACAACCACTACCACAACAACCACTACCACAACAACCACCACCACAACCACAATCACCAGAACTACCACCACAACAACCACTACCACAACAATAACCACCACAACTATCACCACAACAACCACCACCACAGCCACCACCACAACCACAACCCCCACAATCACAACCACCACAACAACCACCACAGCCACCACCACATCCACAATCACCAGAACCACCACCACAACCACCACCAAAACCACAACAACCACCACAACCACCACAATAACCACAACAACCACCACCACAACAACCACCACCACAACCACCACAACAACAAACACCACAACAACCACAACAACCATCACCACAACCACCACAACCACCACCACTACAGCAAACACCACCACAACCATCACCACAACAACAACCACCACAACCATCAACACAACAACAACCACCACAACCACCACAACCACCACCACAACACCCACTACCACAACAACTACCACCACAACCACCACCACCACCACAACCACCACCACAACAACCACCACCACAACAACCACCACCACAACCACCACCACAACAACAAACACCACAACAACCACCACAACCACAAACACCACCACAACCACCACTACAACAACCACCACAGCCACCAGCACAACAACCACCACCACAACCACCACCACAACCACCACAACCACCAACACAACAACCACCACAACAACCACCACCACAACCACCACCACAAACACCACAACAACCACTACCACAACAACCACCACCACAACCACAATCACCAGAACTACCACCACAACAACCACTACCACAACAATCACCACCACAACTATCACCACAACAACCACCACCACAACCACCACCAAAACCACCACCACCAAAACCACAACAACCACCACAACCACCACCATAACCACCACAATAACCACAACAACCACCACCACAACCACCAACACAACAACAAACACCACAACAACCACAACAACCATCACCACAACCACCACAACCACCACCACTACAGCAAACACTACCACAACCACCAACACAACAACCACCACCACAACAACCACCACCACAACAACCACCACCACCACAAACACCACAACAACCACAAAAACCACCACAACCACAAACACCACCAAAACCACCACTACAACAACCACCACAGCCACCACCACCACAACAACCACCACAACCACCACAACAACCACCACCACCACAACCACCACCACATTAACCACCACAACCACCAACACAACAACCACCACAACAACCACCACAACCACCACCACAACCACCACAATAACCACCACCACAACAAGTAAAACAAAGTGACAAAGTGGCGAGCCGAGTGAAGACAAATTAAACTTAAGCGAGAGAATTGAAGCAAACGCGATCAGGCGAGGGCAGGAGGCAAGGCCCCGGGTGGCTAGGCCCCGCGCTGTAAAGTTCCAACCTGCACATCGCTTCCATGCTCGCTGCTACTCAATTGACATCCCTACGAGAGAGGCAGCGAGGCTCTACCTCGGTAAACAACAACCACCACCACAACCACCACCACAACAACCACCACCACTACAACCACCACCACAACAACCACCACCACAACAACCACCACCACAACAACCACCACCACAACAACCACAACAACAACCACCACAACAACCACCACAGCAACCACAACCACCACAATAACTACAACAACCACCACCACAACCACCACAACAACAACAACAACCGCCATTCGCCACTAAGTGGCGGTGACGTCACCACGACGCTTGTGCCAGGCTATGTGCACCCTGAGGCCACGTGAAGTGTCGAACGCCCGCTGGCAGGAGGTCACGGGGCAGACCCAGGTGCCACGGGTCGACTGACTGAGATGACTGGCTGATGCACCACCTGTGCCCCCTACTGTGCCAACCTGCTGTGCTTTAGCCACCCGGCGCTCCGCTCGCTGTTGTGAGCGTCGCTCCTCCGCCCTCCGTTGTTGTTGGAGGGCGACTGCCTCCAACTGCCCAGTAGCATCCTTCACGAGCCTCCTCCACAGAGGCCGATCTTGACACCGCTGGTACCAGTCATCGGCAAGTCCACTCAGCTCCACGTCCTCCTGTACCACATCACTCCATCTCTTCTCTAGCCCGTGCCGCGCCCGCTTAGCCCCCTCAATCCGGCCAAACAAAAGCTGTTTCGGCATGCGGTGGCTGGGCATGCGGGCTACATGACCCAGCCATCGCAGCCTTGCCTGCCGGAGGAGCTCACCGATGGGACCCTGCCCAAATCTTTCAAGGATTTGTGAGCTCCTCACACAATCCAGTCTGGTTAAACCCAGGATGGATCGTAGGCAGGCCAGCCTAAATGCTTCTAACCGGCGAAGATGTTCCATTAGGGGGGTCCACGTTTCGCAAGCGTAGAGAAGGGAGGGAATGACCGTGGCCGAGAAGACCTGAAGCTTAGTGCGGAGCGACAGACCAGGTAGCTTCCACACAGCGTTACGCAACCGATGAAAAGATACTGCCGCTCGACTGATTCGGAGTGAGACCTCTGCTGTTAAACTGGAGCCAGTCATAAGCACACTCCAGGTATGGGAAACTCTCCACTCTCTCCACAACTGCCCCATCACCGATTGGGAGTTGTGGGGGTGGAGTGTCCGATGGTACAAAATACCCAGGCAGGTGCTTAGTTTTGGTGGGGCTGATGGTAAGGCCCCACCTCTTAGTGGCACGCTCCAGTCTCAGCAGCAGCGTCTCCAACTCCTCCTCTGACTGAGCAGCTATTACCAAGTCATCAGCATACATAACGTGGTTGAGCAATAGGGAGCCATCCCTTGACCGCACCCGGGCATCGATTAGCCTCCCATTATATCTGTACCATATGGAGATTCCCCCGGTACAGCTATTGAAGGCTTCACGAACTACGTGGTCAAAATAGATGTTAAATAATGTGGGAGCCAGAGGACATCCCTGTCGCACCCCAAGGTGTACAGGGAATGGCTCTGACTCCCGGCCACGTAGTTTTACCCGGGCCCGCTCACCATCATGAAGGTCCTTAATGATCGTGAGCAGAGGGTCAGGTACTCCAAAAGCACGAAGAACGACCCAGAGCCCAGGCCTACTGATGGTATCATAGGCCTTGACCAGGTCAATAAAGCAGAGATGTAGGTCTTGTTGGAATTCCCTACACCTCTGCTGTAGCAGACGGACAGAAAATATGGCATCTGTGCAGGACCGCCCTTTCCTGAAACCGCATTGGGGCTCCGCAAGCCTCTCCTCAGCGTGCCTGGCAAGGCGATGCTGAATAATCCTTGCCAGGACCTTTCCCGGCACACTGAGGAGTGAGATGCCCTTGTAGTTGTTACAGTCTGTGCGGTCCCCCTTCTTAAAAAGGGGGACCACCAGGGCATCCTTCCAATCCTGCGGAACCCGTCCAGTGGTCCAGACTGTTGTTATGATGTCATATAGGGCAGTCTGTGCACAAACGCCACCCTCCCTCAGCATTTCGCTTGGGAGATCATCTCTGCCCGCTGCCTTTCCTGGTCTCAGACTCCGGATCGCCTTCAATACTTCCTCAGCAGATGGCACCTCAGCCAGCCACTCACAGGGGGTGACTTCATCCAATATTTGAGGCACCGCAGCCTCAGCAGGGTCATCCTCACTTTGTGCCACGATGTTTTCCTGGCTGAGGGATTTTCCCTCCCCCAGGACCTCACAGAAATGCTCAGCAAATCTGCGAACCTGTTCCTGGGGGTCGGAAATTGGATCACCGTTTTTTCCCCTAATGATGGTAATAGGTGTGGCGCTGCAGGTTACTTTTTTGATGGAGTTAAATAGAGATTTGTGATCACGGGCCACTGAGGCAGACTCCATCTCCTCAGCAACCCGCGACCACCACCCATCCTTGCAGCGCCTCACGGCTCTCCGAACCTCCGAGCGAAGGCTGCGGTAAGCCTCCTCATTCTCTGACGTGGGATTCTGTAGCCGATGACAGTGGGCCTGTCGCTTTTTCTCAACCATCGTGAACAACTCCTCTGTCATCCAGGGTGTCTGGGGAGGTCTGGACCGCGTACCCAAAGCAGCCATTGCAGCTGCATGAGTCACAGTCCTAAACCTCGCCCATTTACCCTCGACATCAGGAGGAGTCGGGGACGATGCCAATCCCAGCCGCAAGCGATGATGAAATTCTCGCTTGCAACTTTCATCAGATAACTGAGACCAGGCCACTTTAGGTTGGAATGGGGTCCTGGGTGTACAACCACCACAACAACCACCATGACAACCACCACAACAACCACCACCACAACCACCACAACAACAACAAACACCACAACAACCATTACCACCATAACAACCACAACCACCACAACTACAACAAACACCACCACCACAACAACAACCACTAGCACAACAACCACTACCACAACAATCACCACCACAACTATCACCACAACAACCACCACCACAGCCACCACCACAACCACAACCCCCACAACCACAACCACCACAACAACCACCACCCCCACAACCACTACGACAACAACCACTACCACAACAACCACTACCACAACAACCACCACCACAACCACAATCACCAGAACTACCACCACAACAACCACTACCACAACAATCACCACCACAACTATCACCACAACAACCACCACCACAGCCACCACCACAACCACAACCCCCACAATCACAACCACCACAACAACCACCACAGCCACCACCACAACCACAATCACCAGAACTACCACCACAACAACCACCACCACAACCACCACCAAAACTACAACAACCACCACAACAACCACCACAACCACCACCATAACCACCACAATAACCACAACAACCACCACAACAACCACCACCACAACCACCACCACAACCACCAACACAACAACAAACACCACAACAACCACAACAACCATCACCACAACCACCACAACCACCACCACTACAGCAAACACCACCACAACCATCACCACAACAACAACCACCACAACCATCAACACAACAACAACCACCACAACCACCACCACAACACCCACCACCACAACAACCACCACCACAATTCTAGATTTAAAGCTTTCGTGACTGCAAGGATCCATACTCTTTGGTTCTATTCGGTAAAGTCACGTAGGTAAATAATAAAACAACAATAATCACGACGTTTTGGCCACAACACAAGCGGCCTTCATCAGGTGAAGGGACGAGCCTGTCTGGAGGACAGCGCTGGAGTGGAAGAAGCCACGCTTAGATCACGACATTTAAGGAAACGCTACTGTTATTATGGATAAAGATTCATACAGCAACAAAATCCAGAATCTGCTCAACGATGGAAGTTACTCAAAAATAAAAAATGACCCCACTAATAGCCTAGCGATAAAAACCAACAAGATCATCACTAGTTCGACCTCCCTAATCGACCCAACTAAACGTCCCTCCCTAAAACCTTCTGCTGCAAGACCCCCTAGATTCTATGGTCTTCCCAAGATTCATAAAGAAGGCACCCCACTACGACCCATCGTATCCACGATCAACTCCCCTACCTTTAGACTAGCCCGTTTTCTGTCAGATACCTTGCTGCCTTTCACTGGCAAGACCACCTCAGCAGTACTTAACTCAGCCCAATTGGTCTCTATGGTCAAAGACGTTGTACTGTCCCCTGACGATATCCTTGTCAGCTTCGATGTGGTCTCTTTGTTCACCAAGGTCCCAGTACCTGATACCATTGAAATAATTGAAAATTTGGTCCAACATGGACTAGACCCCGACACACCTGCACTGGTTAGGCACTGCCTCAACAATACCTACTTTACTTGGAATGGCTCCTTCTACAAACAAAATGAGGGTACCCCCATGGGTTCCCCCTTGTCACCAGTGATAGCCAATATTTTCTTGGAGAAATTTGAATCAGACGCCATCCAGACTTCCACCCTCAGACCTTCCCTGTGGAAGAGATATGTGGATGACACTTTCGTCATTTGGCCACATGGCCTCCCACCTCTGACCCTTTTCCTACACCACATCAATTCCAGACATCCCGCCATCAAATTCACCATGGAAGTGGAGAAAGATGGCAAGCTACCATTCTTAGACGTTCTGTTTGAGAGGAGACCTGATGGCTCATTGGGACATTCTGTCTACAGGAAACCCACCCACACAGATTCCTACTTGAAACCTGATTCCCACCACCACCCAGCCCAAAATAATTCTCTCATCAAAACTTTATACCATAGGGCTCATTGCATTTCGGACCAACACCACCTGACCAGTGAATTAAAACATGTACACCTGGCCCTCAAAAGGAATGGTTACTCTGACCGTACCATCCGCCAAGCTGTCTCTCCCTCCATACAGAAACAACCACTTGATACTCCGGTCAAAACCATCACACTTCCATATATAGCAGGCGTTACTAAAAATATTTCCAAAATTCTAAACAAACACAAGATCCAGGTCCGGTTCAATACAGTACACAAAATTCGTGATCTGATCCCATCCGTGAAGGATGTCATTCCTGATTTACAGTACCCCGGGGTTCACAAATTGAGTTGTACCTGCGGTTATTGCTACATCGGTGAGACAAAGCGACATGTCTCTGACCGAATTCGCGAGCACAAATCAGATTTGAAACACGGCAAAACGAATTCTTCTGCCGTAGCTGATCACTGTTACAACGCTGTGGGGGATCACGATATAATTTTTTCCGATACCAAGGTTCTTTGCAAACCCACGGGCTTTTATCAGAGATTTGTTCATGAAGCAATTCAGATCTACAAACACAGACACAATTTCAACCGAGAGGATGGTTTCAAATTAAGCAACCATTGGAAAGATGTTCTAAATCGAACTAAACATTAAACTAATTTCAATGGTACAGTATATTTTTCGAGTAGTGGTACCCCAAACTTTTGCAGCTCTTATAAATTCCCATTTTCACACCATCAATAGGTAAAATCCCCCTCCCCCCTTTCCCCCCCCCCCCTTCGCCAAACTGCAAGTCCACCGGCACGTACACCACCTCTTTGCTCGCACACAGGTCCGATGTCTGAGCGTGGTTGTGTTTCGCTAAATTCTCCTGTTTGATGAGTACTAGGTGCCTCGGTGAATGTATATACTCTGACTTTAACATAGCTATTTCTGTGACCAGTTACTAGCTAATCACTCAGCTATTTAAATGCTAAATTCTATGCTAATTCCTTTGTCAAGGGGCACCTCTGTGGATGTGTATACTTTAACTTAGCTATTTCAATGAGCCATTTCAATGCTAAATTATATGCTAATTCCTTTGTCAAAGCCCGTGGTCTTCTTCTTCTTCTCACACAGCTTAAATGTCGCGATCTAAGCGTGGCTTCTTCCACTCCAGCGCTGTCCTCCAGACAGGCTCGTCCCTTCACCTGATGAAGGCCGCTTGTGTTGTGGCCGAAACGTCGTGATTATTGTTGCTTTATTATTTACCTACGTGACTTCACCGAATAGAACCAAAGAGTATAACCACCACCACAACCACCACCGCCACAACAACCACCACCAAAACAACCACCACCACAACCACCACCACAACAACAAATACCACAACAACCACCACAACCACAAACACCACCACAACCACCACCACAGCCACCACCACAACAACCACAACAACCACCACAACCACCAACACAACAACCACCACAACAACCACCACCACAACCACCACCACAACCACCACCACAACCACCACCCCCACAACCACCACAACAACCACTACCACAACAACCACTACCACAACAACCACCACAACCACAATCACCAGAACTACCACCACAACAACCACTACCACAACAATCACCACCACAACTATCACCACAACAACCACCACCACAGTCACCACCACAACCACAACCCCCACAATCACAACCACCACAACAACCACCACAGCCACCACCACAATCACCAGAACTACCACCAAAACAACCACCACCACAACCACCAACACAACAACAAACACCACAACAACCACAACAACCATCACCACAACCACCACAACCACCACCACTACAGCAAACACCACCACAACCACCACCACAACAACAAACACCACAACAACCACAACAACCACAAACACCACCAAAACCACCACTACAACAACCACCACAGCCACCACCACCACAACAACCACCACAACCACCAACACAACAACCACCACAACAACCACCACAACCACCACCACAACCACCACCACAACCACCACAAAAACCACAACAACTACCACAATAACCACGACCACAACAACCACCACAACAAGTAAAACAAAGTGACAAAGTGGCGAGCCGAGTGAAGACAAATTAAACTTAAGCGAGAGAATTGAAGCAAACGCGATCAGGCGAGGGCAGGAGGCAAGGCCCCGCGTGGCTAGGCCCCGCGTTGTAAAGTTTCAACCTGGACATCGCTTCCATGCTCGCTGCTACTCAATTGACATCCCTACGAGAGAGAGAGCGAGACTCTACCTCGGTAAACAACAACAACAACCACCACCACCACCACAACCGCGATGAGAATTTCTCACCTCGGATTTCAGTGCACGGCGGAGCAGCAGCTTCCTGTTATTTCGTGACGTCATACAGCAGCAGGAGTTGACATGACGTCACTTGCAGGGTACAAAACACTCCCCTCCCACAATGAGCGGCTCTGTAACTTGAATAAATTATGTTAATGAGCCTGGCCCATACGTAGAGGGATGGGCGTGGGTGCCGAGCTCGTCGCAATAATTTCGCGACGGCTTTCATGAATATATTATGTTAATGAGTCGCCAGTCCCTCGGAGTAGCTTTGCCCAAATAAGGATTCTACTTGAACAGATAAGGGAAGTGACCCAGGCAGAGGTGACGCCACGCTCAAGGGTGCGGTGGACGGGGTGTTGTGAGTACCTTGGTGACATGACGTCACTAGCGAGGTACACCTCCCCCTGGCGTTTCACGCCGATGAGGTAATGCTGAGTGATGACGTCACAGAGCGGGGTTTGAGTTTAAGTTGATTTAAATTAATTTTCCATTGCTCCCTCCCTTGATCAGAGACCCCTTGGGTGTGTGAGCTCAGCAACAACTGTGTGTGTGCGCGCGCGCGCACGCTGTGTGTGTGCGCGCGTGCGCGCACGCTGTGTGTGTGTGCGCGTGCGCGCACGCTGTGTGTGTGTGCGCGCGCGCGCACGCTGTGTGTGTGTGCGCGTGCACGCTGTGTGTGTGTGTGTGTACACACACACACAGTGTGTGTGTGTGTACACACTGTGTGTGTGTGGGGGCCAAGCCTCCACGCAGATTGAGGCGAGCCTAGTGGAGGTGCATTCTATTTTGACTTTAAACTTTTGTGACTGCAGGAATTAATATTCTTGGTTCTTTCGGTAAAGTCAGGTAGATTAAAAAACATGTTTCATTAAAGAAAAAAACTTAAATGAAATGACAATTTAAATAATAAAAAAACACATTTTTTCTTTATTATTGTTTTCTATTTACATGACTTTAATCAGAAAGGGTTTAAATCAGAAAGGGTTTTATTCGCCATGAAAGTTCGCACAGACAAGGAATTTACATTCAACATATAGGAATCTTAAATCATAAATAAGTGGTATACAAGTCTAACTATACTAAAGGTACAACGTCTAACTAACACTAAGGGGCTAAAGTATGTAAAATTTTGAATAAATATTGAATATAAATTAGCTATGAGATACAATCTAAAAATACAAATAGGGTAACATAGTGTAAATATGGCATGGTGTCATTTTGTAGATAAAATGTTAAAGTCAGTGTAAGCCCTTGGCCTTGTTGAAGAGGCCAGCAGCAGATGGGAAGAAACTGTTTTTGTGGCGTGAGGTTTTGGTCCTGATGGACCGCAGCCTTCTGTCGGAGTTGAGTAGCTGGAGCAGAGAAGTGTCCAGGGTGGGAGGATTTGGCCACAAATCTTCCTCGCTCGCCTCATGCTCCTCGAGGTGTGCAGGTCCTCGAGGGTTGGTAGATTGTGTGGTGCCACCACAGCGGAGCAGCTCGGTCGCCGTTACCCCCTCCATGTGCCCCCCCCCACGAACGCATGCCCCACTAAACACTCGCATGCACCCCCGTAGGGTCTCGAGGAGGGACCACCTGGTACGATGGGTTTTCACCCGAGAACTCCACTAGCAGGGACGTTCCACGGTCTCCCCGGACCAGGAAATTGGCTGAGCCCCCAGACCGGATTACCTGATGACCCCCCCCAAAAAGGGGGGCGTAGAGCTTTACAGGCCGGCCGCGATGAAGCATTCACAACACGGGGGGATGGAAACTTCAGCCAGCACCCAGCAGCAGGGTAACCAGTGGGGTGGGAGGGAAAAGCCCCTAGGCCGACAAGAGTTGACTTAAGTGGGAGGGAGCGAGGGGATTATCGATGAGTCACCGGCGAGGAACGCAGGCACAATGGGAAGGGGGGGGGATGACGCGACCCCCCCCCCCCCCCCAATGGCCAGAGCGCTCAAAACGGCCGCAAAGAGGATTCGATTGGATGCTCAGGATGACGTCATGTGACCCGGGGGTAAACGGGCGTTGGGGACATAAGGGGGGCAGGAGGGAGAATTGGGTCAGAGTCCTTCTGGAGCGATGGGAGTGTGGATGATACGCTGCAGTCTGCTCTTGTCCTTGGCAGTGGCAGCAGCGGTTATGGAGGAGGTGAGGATGGATTCAATGATCGCTGTATAGAAGTGCACCATCATTGTCTTTGGCAGGTTGAATTTCTTCAGCTGCCGTAGGAAGTACATTCTCTGTTGAGCTCTCTTGGTGAGGGGGCTGATGTTCAGTTCCCACTTGAGGTCCCGGGAGAGAATAGTGCCCAGGAAGCGGAAGGACTCCACAGGTTTGACTGGGGAGTCGCACAGGGTAATGGGGGTGAGTGGGGCTGTATTCTTCCTGAAGTCCACAACCATCTCAACTGTATTTTTGGTTCTTTCGGTAAAGTCACCACGAAGATAGGGAAAAAATAAAATAATAAAAATATAAAACAATAAAATTCTCACGACGTTTCGACTGCAACACAAGCAATCATCATCAGGTGTGAAAACCACAGCAAGAAAATTTGAAAAAAGTCGCGGTTTTCATTTTGTTTCCCTTCTACGTGGTGACTTTACTGAAAGAACCAAGAATATGAATTGTTGGGGTGCCTGCCCCCTGTCTCCCCATTCTCCCGTGACCCCCCACTCGTCTCTTCTCCCCCCCTCGCTGCTGGCCCTCGTGGCATGATTTAAACGGCTGTACTAACCACCTTGCGAATACGCCGCGGTGCCCCTCTCGTCCACGCTAACCACGAGCTGCGGGTGAAAACTCAGGGGCAGGTGACCCCCCCACGAGACCCTACGTGAGTGCGTGTGTGCGTTCACGTGGAGGGTGGTGGGGGAAGCGCTGCGACGGCAGCCTGGTGGCTTCTCTGCCGCAGCACCCCCGTTGCAGGCACGGCTCCCACGGAGCGGCTTCGCTGTCGTGGCACCACAGTTCCAACGACTGCGAGAAGCCCATCTCAAGCTCAAGCCGCGTAAGTGTCATATTGCGCAGCGCGAGGTTGGGTACCTAAGACACCGCGTCAGCGAGGCAGGGGTGCGCACCGACCAGAAGGTACGCGCCGTAGTAGAATGGCCAAGACTGAGGAACCTGACGGAGATCAGGTCGTTTTTGGGGCTAGCCACTTATTGTCGTCGATTTGTGAAGGGATTCGGCGAGATTGCACGCCCCCTCACCAAACTCAGTTCCCCTAAGAACCCCTATCAGTGGACGGAGGACCACCTCGCCCATACCCCCCACCCTGGCTTTCCCTGACTTTTCCACCGATTTTATTTTGGACACCGACGCCTGCAGCAGTGGGCTGGGCGCGGTGTTGTCACAGGTGCAGGGTGGGACGGAGTGGGTCATCGCATACGCCAGCCGGACCCTGAGCGGGGCCGAGCTGAATTATTGCGTGACCCGTCAGGAACTGTATGCCGTGATTTTCACGTGTAAGCAGTTCCGGCCGTATCTGTACGGCAGGAAATGTCGCGTGCGAACTGACCATTATGCTCTGCAGTTTCTCCTAACGTTCAAGGAACCGCGGAGGGCAGATGGCCCGGTGGCTGACGCAGCTGCAGGAGTATAACCTGCAGATCGAGTACAGGGCAGGGCGGATGCACGCAAACGCGGACGCCTTGTCAAGGCGACCCGCGGTGTGCGCCGTGACGAGGGCGGAGGAGGCCTTCCCGTACTTCACGGAGGGACGCTGCCGACAGGCAACGGCCCCCCTGGAGCGCCCTGAGACTAACCCCCCTCCGCTGAGAGAAAGTGCCGTGTGTGCCACGGAGGTCCCTGCAGAAGGAGCCAGGGACCCAGTGGACCGCCCGGCGGGCACGGGGCCCACATCCCGGGGCCCGACGGGCCACTCAGCCTCACCCGGTCAGATCCAAGAGGACGTCGGCTGTGCGTTCCCGGGCCTGGATCACGAGCAGCTGAGACAGGCCCAGCGGCGGGACCCGGACCTGGCGGCGGTGGAGGCGGCCCTGCGGGAGGAAAAGGTCGCCCTGCAGGGACCCTGGAGTGGTTTGTATGCCCGGTTGCGTGTAGAGAACGGAGTGGTGCGGGAACTAACCGAAGCCGGGCAGCTGGGGTGCATCTGTGTTCCCGCCCAGGTGCGGCCCCAGCTGCTACGGTTGGTGCATGATCACCCGCTAGGGGGCCATGATGGGGAACGGCGCACTCGGGAGACCCTGCGTCGCCAGTATCTCTAGCCCAAACTGGCACAAGATGTGGCCACCTGGGTACAGGGCTGCCGCGCTTGTCAGCAGTGTGGGCAGAAACCGGTGCAGTATCAGGTGTCCCTGAGTCCGATCCATGTCAGACGGGTGAACCAGCTAGTTGGGATCGACCTACAGGGGCCATTCCCACGATTACACCGAGGCAACCGGTATATCCTCGTGGCGGTGGAGTATTTCACGCGCTACCCAGTGGCGGTGGTCATCCCAGATAAAACGGCCCTTGTGGTCACCAGAGCATTTGTGGAACAATACGTACTTAAACATGGGATCCCTGAACGAGTCATTACTGACCAGGGTAGTGAGTTCGAGGCAGAGCTATTTCAGGTGCTGTGCCGGGAGTTCGGAATCCAGAAGGACCAAACTACGGCATACCACCCCCAGGCGAATGGGATGGTGGAGCGTACAAACCAGACCTTAGCCGGGAAGCTCAAATTTTCATAACCCACATATACAACAGGGGCCAGGGGTTTACTTTGGTCGACCCCTACGCACCTCGCTCTCTCTCTCGGATGCCTCCTGTTGACCCATAAACGTGGTGGCAGGTCAGCTCACATCGCCTTGTTGTGGCGCTTGCGCACAACTTCGTGACTAACGCTGCACGTTCTGTCGTTTTCATGCAGGGGGCACTGCAAACCTACGCGCCCCCTGCATGAACGATGGAGGCGCAGGAACAGACGTTCGATCGCGTTGTAATCGATCTGCGGACGGCGGTCTTCACGCACGGCCAGCTCTGTGTCGCCTCATCTCAATCCCGCGATCCCAACCAGGTGAAAGTCCCCATCGAACTGAACCTCTGGCAAGGCCATCTACTTAAAGACGAGAGAAAATTCACACAAAATATCGTTTTCAATGAATAAGCTTTTAATGAAGAAATACAATTATCTAATTCAAAACATAATACAATTCAAAGTTTCATTTTCAAACTTCAAATCGGAGCATCAGATGCTTGCGTGAATGCGTCGTTCGTGTGCAATTTTTTTCGTTAATTTCCTGGCCCAAGGCCGTAAATGGTTGTGAGGGGCGCCGCAGGCAGTCAGGCTTGCTTCAAACATTGGTTGTGAACATCCAGACGTTAATCAGCAAGGACCATTTCTCGTCCTAATTCGACAAAATCTACGCCAACACGTAAAACTAAATTATAATTCGTGTTGTAGAGAATGTATCTCCTCTACATGTAACTTTTGTGTGGTATGCCTTCTAACTTATGAATGATCCGAGTGTGCTCCCTACTTGAAAAGACAATGAGTTGCTCCAGAGGGAGATGCTTCCTGAAAATACAAAAATACCCTTTAACCTGTATCACAAGAACAATGAGTCTCACCTGAGTTATCTGTACAGGTTACTTCCAAAACACACTTTGTCCTAACATCACTTATTCAATGTTTGACCCTTATAGACAAAATGTTACATGTACGCACACAATCAGACAAGTATTCATTCTAAATTATTGACAGGAATATTCACAAAATCGAATTACTGCAGTGAAATATACTGCATCAGGTTCACATCGCATTAACAAGAAGCTATTTTAAAAAATACGTTTAACAGTGTATGTACATCATACTATTGCGCCATTTAAAATGAGGCCATTGGATGCTGGCGTCTGGGTCAAAATTGAGCAAATTCTAAACATTACCTACTAACTACACAACCAAGATGCCACATCAACCATCACCCCTTACTGACAGGCTCTTGTCCACATGCAGGCCGGAGCAGGGCCACCACCTTGTGCCACACAGGGGCAGCTGCTACTTGGGGATGCTCTTCGAGTGTTTGAGACGAGATACGATACAAAACTCTGAATTGCCAGAGGCGATTAAGCAAGCACCATATAAATGCAATTATTAGAACATAGTGAATGCTTGGGAGCTTATTGGCTGTCGCTCCTGGTTAGAGATCTACCCAACCCACAGATCCACAAAGACTGGCCGCTCTTCCCCTGCAATTTGCACCTAGGAATTTAGTGTTCAACTTCACATTCTTGTCATTAAAGGCCTGTGACAAAGGTGCATCTATTGGAGCGACATCGTCTCTGGCTTACACATTTACCGGGTCTCCATTTGACTTTGTATTGTCTCAGAGGAAGTCCACCCACACCTCCACTTCCACAAACTGCTGGGAGTTGCCTCGCTCTGCCTCACAGTCAGAATTCTCCTCCTGCTTCACGTTGCCTCCATCGATGTGAAGGTCCGATTTTGGAGTTGAATCGTCACATTTTACCTTCACTTCTTCACTCTTCACCATCACTTCTTCACATTTCACCACTTCATATTTCACATCGATACCTTTAAAAGTGTCCAAGCTGGGATTTTCCTCCGGTTCTTGTTTCATGAGGGATGGGCTCATTGCGGCACTTTGACTTTCACAAGCTGATTTCCGACTCCACTACTTGTGGATCTTCTGATGCTTGTGTGTTGTCTGGTGTACATGAAGATTTGATGAAAGTGCAAACACTATCCCGCACGGAGTGCACCTGAAGGGTTTCTCTACCGTGTGTGTTCTCTGGTGTCTTACAATCGAAGATGAATATGCAAACGCCTTCCCACACACACTGCACTTGAAGGGTTTCTCTCCCGTGTGTGTTCTCTGGTGTACATGAAGACTTTGTGAACGTGTAAATGCCTTCCCACACACACTGCACTTGAAGGGTTTCTCTCCTGTGTGTGTTCTCTGGTGTACATGACGATGTGATGAACGTGCAAACGCCTTCCCACACACACTGCACTTGAAGGGTTTATCTCCCGTGTGTGATCTCTGGTGTGTTACGAGAGCAGATGACTGTGCAAACGCCTTCCCACACACACTGCACTTGAAGGGTTTCTCTCCTGTGTGAGTTCTCTGGTGTCTTTGAAGATTTGCAGAAAGTGTAAACGTCTTCCCACACGCACTGCACTTGAAGGGTTTATATCCCGTGTGTGTTCTCTGGTGTACATGAAGATTTGGTGACTGTGAAAACGCCTTCCCACACACACTGCACTTGAAGGGTTTCTCTCCTGTGTGAGTTCTCAGGTGCCGTATCAAATGGTCAGGACGATCCGTGCTGTATGCACACCGTTCGCATTGTTGCCTTTTTGCACCGATCTGCACCGAGTGCCTTTGCTCCATCAGACAATTTCTGCAGAGGAAGCGACAGCTGCAGACAGAAAAAGGAATATCCCCACCATCTACACGTCAGTATCGATGCACAGAGGAATGCATATATACAGTCACACGTGGCACAGATGTCCTTGAATGCTGGGATGAACAGTTCCGACTTCTGCTGCACGTGTGCTGTGATAACTTCCCGACTCCATTCTTACAAACAGTCCCAGAGGAAAACAAAAATGAACTATTGTTTTGATATAACCTCCATGCTAAATAGAGTTAATAGACTTTACTGCAAATACAAACTTGACCCTGTCACACACTGGCATGGTAAACAGTTGGTGGTGTGTCCAGACGCATGCCTGGCCACCTTCATCCTCTCAGTATTAATGCTTCCTTACTCCACCAAGTAATTAATTGAAGATCAATCAACATTGCCGAGGCTGCATGTCTCTCTCTACATGTGGTGAGATGTTAACTACCTCTCCTGGCATACAGGAAGTCGTGGGTTGGATCCCGACCCTGGCGCCTGCTGCATATTTGGAGTTTACGTGTCTCTCTCTCCCTGTGGCCGCGTGGATTTCCCTCCAGATCCCCCGGTTGTCCCCACTCCACATGCAGAGAGTGAACACCGCCACACGTCTAGAGTGAACACCGCCATGCGTCTAGAGTGAACACCGCCATGCGTCTAGAGTGAACACCGCCACACGTCTAGAGTGAACAGCACCAAGCGTCTAGAGTGAACACCGCCACGCGTCTAGAGTGAACACCGCCACGCGCCCAGAGTGAACACCGCCACGCACCCAGAGTGAACACCGCCACGCGTCCAGAGTGAACACCGCCACGCGTCTAGAGTGAACACCGCCACGCGCACTGAGTGAACACCGCCACGCTGTTGACGAGCCTCACCTTGTGTTGTGGGCAGGTCGCTTCTGAAAAAAACAAAAGCGGTACAGCAGCTCAAGCGGGCTTGGCCTGGTAAAAAAGAATGAAATAAAAACTGCGTGAATATTTAAAAGTAAAACAAAGTGACAAAGAGGCGAGCCGTGTGAAGACAAATTAAACTTAAGCGAGAGAATTAAAGCAAACGCGATCAGGCAAGGGCAGGAGGCAAGGCCCCGCGTGACTAGGCCCCGCGCTGTAAAGTGGACATCGCTTCCATGCTCGCTGCTACTCAATTGACATTCCTACGAGAGAGAGGGAGGCTCTACCTCGGTAAACAACAACCACCACCACCACAACCACCACCGCCACCACCACAACAACCACCATCACAACAACCACCACCAGAACAACCATCACAACAACCACCACCAGAACAACCACCACAACAGCCACCACCACCACCATCAAAACCATTACCACCAAAACCACACCACAACCACCACAACAACCACCACAACAACCAACACAACAACCACCACAACAACCACAACCACCACCATAACAACCACCACCACCACACGAAACACAACCACCACAACAACCACCACAACAACCACCACCACAACAACCACAACAACCACCACCACAACGACCACCACAACAACCACCACAACCACCACCACAACCACCACAACCACAACAACCGCCACTGCAACAACCACCACAACAACCACCACAACCACCACAACAACCACAACCAACACCACAACAACCACCACCACCACAACAACCACCACCACAACAACCACCACCACAACAACCACCACAACAACCACAACCACCACAACAACCACCATCACCAAAACCACAACCACAACCACAACAACCACCACCACAATAACCACAACAACCACCACAATAACCACCACAATAACCACAACAACCACCACCACAACAACCACCACAACAACCACAACCACCACCACAACAACCACCACCACAACCACCACCACAACAACCACTACCACCACCACCACCACAACAACCACCACCACAACAACCACCACCACAATAACCACAACAACCACCACAATAACCACCACAATAACTACCACCACAACCACCACTACAACAACCACCACCACAACCACCACCACAACCACCACCACAACAAACACCACAACAACCACAACAACAACAACAACCGCCATTCGCCACCAAGTGGCGGTGACGTCACCACGACGCTTGTGCCAGGCTATGTGCACCCTGAGGCCACGTGAAGTGTCGAACGCCCGCTGGCAGGAGGTCACGGGGCAGACCCAGGTGCCACGGGTCGACTGACTGAGATGACTGGCTGATGCACCACCTGTGCCCCCTACTGTGCCAACCTGCTGTGCTTTAGCCACCCGGCACTCCGCTCGCTGTTGTGAGCGTCGCTCCTCCGCCCTCCGTTGTTGTTGGAGGGCGACTGCCTCCAACTGCCCAGTAGCATCCTTCACGAGCCTCCTCCACAGAGGCCAATCTTGACACCGCTGGTACCAGTCATCGGCAAGTCCACTCAGCTCCACGTCCTCCTGTACCACATCACTCCATCTCTTCTCTAGCCCGTGCCGCGCCCGCTTAGCCCCCTCAATCCGGCCAAACAAAAGCTGTTTCGGCATGCGGTGGCTGGGCATGCGGGCTACATGACCCAGCCATCGCAGCCTTGCCTGCCGGAGGAGCTCACCGATGGGACCCTGCCCAGATCTTTCAAGGATTTGTGAGCTCCTCACACAATCCAGTCTGGTTAAACCCAGGATGGATCGTAGGCAGGCCAGCCTAAATGTTTCTAACCGGCGAAGATGTTCCATTAGGGGGGTCCACGTTTCGCAAGCGTAGAGAAGGGAGGGAATGACCGTGGCCGAGAAGACCTGAAGCTTAGTGCGGAGCGACAGACCAGGTAGCTTCCACACAGCGTTACGCAACCGATGAAAAGATATTGCCGCTCGACTGATTCGGAGTGAGACCTCTGCTGTTAAACTGGAGCCAGTCATAAGCACACTGCCCAGGTATGGGAAACTCTCCACTCTCTCCACAACTGCCCCATCACCGATTGGGAGTTGTGGGGGTGGAGTGTCCGATGGTACAAAATACCCAGGCAGGTGCTTAGTTTTGGTGGGGCTGATGGTAAGGCCCCACCTCTTAGTGGCACGCTCCAGTCTCAGCAGCAGCGTCTCCAACTCCTCCTCTGACTGAGCAGCTATTACCAAGTCATCAGCATACATAACGTGGTTGAGCAATAGGGAGCCATCCCTTGACCGCACCCGGGCATCGATTAGCCTCCCATTATATCTGTACCATATGGAGATTCCCCCGGTACAGCTATTGAAGGCTTCACGAACTACGTGGTCAAAATAGATGTTAAATAATGTGGGAGCCAGAGGACATCCCTTTCGCACCCCAAGGTGTACAGGGAATGGCTCTGACTCCCGGCCACGTAGTTTTACCCGGGCCCGCTCACCATCATGAAGGTCCTTAATGATCGTGAGCAGAGGGTCAGGTACTCCAAAAGCACGAAGAACGACCCAGAGCCCAGGCCTACTGATGGTATCATAGGCCTTGACCAGGTCAATAAAGCAGAGATGTAGGTCTTGTTGGAATTCCCTACACCTCTGCTGTAGCAGACGGACAGAAAATATGGCATCTGTGCAGGACCGCCCTTTCCTGAAACCGCATTGGGGCTCCGCAAGCCTCTCCTCAGCGTGCCTGGCAAGGCGATGCTGAATAATCCTTGCCAGGACCTTTCCCAGCACACTGAGGAGTGAGATGCCCCTGTAGTTGTTACAGTCTGTGCGGTCCCCCTTCTTAAAAAGGGGGACCACCAGGGCATCCTTCCAATCCTGCGGAACCCGTCCAGTGGTCCAGACTGTTGTTATGATGTCATATAGGGCAGTCTGTGCACAAACGCCACCCTCCCTCAGCATTTCGCTTGGGAGATCATCTCTGCCCGCTGCCTTTCCTGGTCTCAGACTCCGGATCGCCTTCAATACTTCCTCAGCAGATGGCACCTCAGCCAGCCACTCACAGGGGGTGACTTCATCCAATATTTGAGGCACCGCAGCCTCAGCAGGGTTATCCTCACTTTGTGCCACGATGTTTTCCTGGCTGAGGGATTTTCCCTCCCCCAGGACCTCACAGAAATGCTCAGCATATCTGCGAACCTGTTCCTGGGGGTCGGAAATTGGATCACCGTTTTTTCCCCTAATGATGGTAATAGGTGTGGCGCTGCAGGTTACTTTTTTGATGGAGTTAAATAGAGATTTGTGATCACGGGCCACTGAGGCAGACTCCATCTCCTCAGCAACCCGCGACCACCACCCATCCTTGCAGCGCCTCACGGCTCTCCGAACCTCCGAGCGAAGGCTGCGGTAAGCCTCCTCATTCTCTGACGTGGGATTCTGTAGCCGATGACAGTGGGCCTGTCGCTTTTTCTCAACCATCCTGAGCAACTCCTCTGTCATCCAGGGTGTCTGGGGAGGTCTGGACCGCGTACCCAAAGCAGCCATTGCAGCAGCATGAGTTACAGTCCTAAACCTCGCCCATTTACCCTCGACAGCAGGAGTAGTCGGGGAAGATGCCAAACCCAGCCGCAAGCGATGATGAAATTCTCGCTTGCAACTTTCATCAGATAACTGAGACCAGGCCACTTTAGGTTGGAATGGGGTCCTGGGTGTACACCCACCACCGGAGTGGAAGAATGGCAGGTGCATCTTACAGATGACTAGTCGATGGTCAGAGGGCAGATCAGCTCCACGGTAGGTCCTGGTGTCAAGGACATGGGCTCGCATTCGCTGGTCCGTCACTATGTAGTCCAGCAGATGTTCTTGCTTGGACCCGGCATGCATCCATGATGTTGTGTGGATGCGCCGATGCCGGAACAGCGTGTTGGTAATTACAAGCCCATGGGCTGCACAAAAATCTAGCAGCCTCCTACCGTTGTTATTGAGCTGATCTGGCCCATGCCCTCCAATCACTCCAGACCAGGTGCCAGTATCATGACCAACTCGGGCATTGAAGTCACCCAACATGATTACTCTATCCCGAGGGGCCACTTTAGCCAGCACCTGTGACAGGAGGTCATAGAAGGCATCTGACTCATCGGCTTTGCCTGCATCCCTCCACGGATGTTCATCTTCGGTGGGGGCATAAGTAACCACGACCACCATTCCTCGCCTCCGGTTGATGGGAAGGCGAGCCCAAAGTAGCCTGGGGCTTACAGCTTCCCACACCTCACCGCCACGCTCCCACGCCCCCTTCATTCTTTTGTTCAAAAGAAGACCCACACCCTGTTGTTTGGCAGTCTGCTGCCCCGAGTAGAGGACTGTCCACCCCTCATGGTGGCAGGAGCCAGAGCCGGTCCACCGGACCTCCTGAATGCCGCATAGATCCAGGCGGTACCGGTCCAGCTCCCGACAGAGGAGTGGCAGCCTCTCCTCTGCAGTGAGCGTTCGAACATTCCACGTGGCCACCCGTAGTGGCTTTTCGTTGTTTCTGGAGTAGCCCCGAGGGTAGGTATTCAATCTCCTGGCTCCGCCAATTGGGGTTTGGCCAGGAGACGTCATAGACGCCTGGCCCCCCGGGGCCTCCGGCACAAGCTTAGTTGTTACATATTTCAGTTTAATTCGTGGTTTCGTGGTAATTAATTGAAGGTGGAGGGGTTACCAGCCCCTCGCACCCGTCCAGAGCCCCCGTTTAGCCCCTGTGGTGGACACATATGCCATGAGGGGAGCCAATCAAAATTGGATCTCCCCCCACAGCGCTGTCCACGACAGAGTTGCCCGTCCGGCACTGCGAGGAGGTAGGGGGTTGTTTTGCCGGACAACAACCACCACAACCACAAACACCACCACAACCACCACAACAACCACAACCACCACAATAACAACCACCACAACAACCACCATCACAACAACCACCACCACAACCACCACAATAACCACAACAACCACCACCACAACAACCACTACCACCACCACAACAACCACCACCACAACAACCACTACAACCACCACCAAAACCACAACAACCACCACCACAACCACCACAACAACCACCACAACAAGTAAAACAAAGTGACAAAGTGGCGAGCCGAGTGAAGACAAATTAAACTTAAGCGAGAGAATTGAAGCAAACGCGATTAGGCGAGGGCAGGAGGCAAGGCCCCGCGTGGTTAGGCCCCGCGTTGTAAAGTTTCAACCTGGACATCGCTTCCATGCTCGCTGCTACTCAATTGACATCCCTACGAGAGAGAGCGAGGCTCTACCTCGGTAAACAACAACCACCACCATAACCACCACCACCACCACAACAACAACCACCACCACAACCGCGATGAGAATTTCTCACCTCGGATTTCAGTGCACGGCGGAGCAGCAGCTTCCTGTTATTTTGTGACGTCATACAGCAGCAGGAGTTGACATGACGTCACTTGCGGGGTACAAAACACTCCCCTCCCACAATGAGCGGCTCTGTAATTTAAATAAATTATGTTAATGAGCCTGGCCCATACGTTGAGGGATGGGCGTGGGTGCCGATCTCGTCGCAATAATCTCGCGACGGCTTTCATGAATATATTATGTTAATGAGCCGCCAGTCCCTTGGAGTAGCTTTGCCCAAATAAGGATTCTACTTGAACAGATAAGGGAAGTGACCCAGGCAGAGGTGACGCCACGCTCAAGGGCGCGGTGGACGGGGTGGGGTGAATACCTTGGTGACATGACGTCACTAGCGAGGTACACCTCCCCCTGGCGTTTCACGCCGATGAGGTAATGCTGAGTGGTGACGTCACAGTGCGGGGTTTGAGTTTAAGTTGATTTAAATTAATTTTCCATTGCTCCCTCCCTTGATCAGAGACCCCTTGAATGTGTGAGCTCAGCAACAACTGTGTGTGTGTACGCACACGCTGTGTGTGTGTACGCACACGCTGTGTGTGTGTACGTGTACACACTGTCTGTGTGTACACTCTGTGTGTGTGTACACACTGTGTGTGTGTGGGGGCCAAGCCTCCACGCAGATTGAGGCGAGCCTAGTGGAGGTGCATTCTATTTTGACTTTAAACTTTTGTGACTGCAGGAATTAATATTCTTGGTTCTTTCGGTAAAGTCAGGTAGATAAAAAAACATGTTTTATTAAAGAAAAAACTTAAATGAAATGACAATTTAAATAATAAAAATAAACACATTTTTTCTTTATTATTGTTTTCTATTTACATGACTTTAATCAGAAAGGGTTTTATTCACCATGAAATTTCGCACAGACAAGGAACTTACATTCAACATATAGGAATCTTAAATCTTAAATAAGTGGTATATGTCTAACTATACTAAAGGTACAAAGTCTAACTAACACTAAGGGGCTAAAGTATGTAAAATGAAGAATACATTTTGAATATAAAGTAGTGATAAGATACAATCTAAAAATACAAAAAATTCAAATAGGGTAACAGTGTAAATATGGCAAGGTGTCATTTTGTAGATAAAATGTTAAAGTCAGTGTAAGCCCTTGGCCTTGTTGAAGAGGCCAGCAGCGGATGGGAAGAAACTGTTTTTGTGGCGTGAGGTTTTGGTCCCGATGGACCGCAGCCTTCTGCCGGTGGGGAGTAGCTGGAACAGAGAAGTGTCCAGGGTGGGAGGATTTGGCCACAAATCTTCCTCGCTCGCCTCATGCTCCTCGAGGTGTGCAGGTTCTCGAGGGTTGGTAGATTGTGTGGTGCCACCACAGCGGAGCAGCTCGGTCGCCGTTACCCCCTCCATGTGCCCCCCCCCCCCCCACGAACGCACGCCCCACTAAACACTTACATGCACCCCCGTAGGGTCTCGAGGAGGGATCACCTGGTAGGATGGGTTTTCACCCGAGAACTCCACTAGCAGGGACGTTCCACGGTCTCCCCGGACCAGGAAATTGGCTGAGCCCCCAGACCGGATTACCTGATTACCCCCCCCCCCCCAAAAAGGGGGGCGTAGAGCTTTACAGGCCGGCCGCGATGAAGCATTCACAACACGGGGGGATGGGAACTTCAGCCAGCACCCAGCAGCAGGGTAACCAGTGGGGTGGGAGGGTAAAGCCCCTAGGCCGAAAAGAGTTGACTTAAGTGGGAGGGAGCGAGGGGATTATCGATGAGTGACCGGCGAGGAACGCAGGCACAGAGACAATGGGAAGGGTGGGGGGGATGAAGCGACCCCCCCCCCAACGGCCAGAGCGCTCAAAACGGCCGGAAAGAGGATTCGATTGGATGCTCACGATGACGTCATGTGACCCGGGGGTGAACGGGCGTTAGGGACATAAGGGGGGCAGGAGGGAGAATTGGGTCAGAGTCCTTCTGGAGCGATGGGAGTGTGGATGATACGCTGCAGTCTGCTCTTGTCCTTGGCAGTGGCAGCAGCGGTTATGGAGGAGGTGAGGATGGATTCAATGATCGCTGTATAGAAGTGCACCATCATTGTCTTTGGCAGGTTGAATTTCTTCAGCTGCCATAGGAAGTACATTCTCTGTTGAGCTCTCTTGGTGAGGGGGCTGATGTTCAGTTCCCACTTGAGGTCCCGGGAGAGAATAGTGCCCAGGAAGCGGAAGGACTCCACAGGTTTGACTGGGGAGTCGCACAGGGTAATGGGGGTGAGTGGGGCTGTATTCTTCCTGAAGTCCACAACCATCTCAACTGTATTTTTGGTTCTTTCGGTAAAGTCACCACGAAGATAGGGAAAAAATAAAATAATAAAAATATAAAACAATAAAATTCTCATGGGGTTTCGACTGCAACACAAGCAATCATCATCAGGTGTGAAAACCACAGCAAGAAAATTTGAAAAAAGTCGCGGTTTTCATTGTTTCCCTTCTACGTGGTGACTTTACCAAAAGAACCAAGAATATGAATTGTTGGGGTGGCTGCCCCCCGTCTCCCCATTCTCCCGTGACCCCCCACTCGTCTCTTCTCCCCCCCTCGCTGCTGCCCCTCGTGGCATGATTTAAATGGCTGTACTAACCATCTTGCAAATACGCCGCGGTGCCCCTCTCGTCCACGCTAACCCCGAGCTGCGGGTGAAAACTCAGGGGCAGGTGACCCCCCCACGAGACCCTACGTGAGTGCGTGTGTGCGTTCACGTGGAGGGTGGTGGGGGAAGCGCTGCGACGGCAGCCTGGTGGCTTCTCTGCCGCAGCACCCCCGTTGCAGGCACGGCTCCCACGGAGCGTCTTCGCTGTCGTGGCACCACAGTTCGAACGACTGCGAGAAGCCCATCTCAAGCTCAAGCCGCGTAAGTGTCATATTGCGCAGCGTGAGGTTGGGTACCTAAGACACCGCGTCAGCGAGGCAGGGGTGCGCACCGACCCGGAGAAGGTACGCGCCGTAGTGGAATGGCCAAGACTGAGGAACCTGACGGAGATCAGGTCGTTTTTGGGGCTAGCCACTTATTGTCGTCGATTTGTGAAGGGATTCGGCGAGATTGCACGCCCCCTCACCAAACTCAGTTCCCCTAAGAACCCCTATCAGTGGACGGAGGACCACCTCGCCCATACCCCCCACCCTGGCTTTCCCTGACTTTTCCACCGATTTTATTTTGGACACCGACGCCTGCAGCAGTGGGCTGGGCGTGGTGTTGTCACAGGTTCAGGATGGGATAGAGCGGGTCATCGCATACGCCAGCCGGACCCTGAGCGGGGCCGAGCTGAATTATTGCGTGACCCGTCAGGAACTGTATGCCGTGATTTTCACGTGTAAACAGTTCCGGCCGTATCTGTACGGCAGGAAATGTCGCGTGCGAACTGACCATTATGCTCTGCAGTTCCTCCTCACATTCAAGGAACCGTGGGGGGCAGATGGCCCGGTGGCTGATGCAGCTGCAGGAGTATAACCTGCAGATCGAGTACAGGGCAGGGCGGACGCACGCAAACGCGGACGCATTGTCAAGGCGACCCGCGGTGTGCGCCGAGACGAGGGTGGAGGAGGCCTTCCCGTACTTCACGGAGGGACGCTGCCGACAGGCAACGGCCCCCCTGGAGCGCCCTGAGACTAACCCCCCTCCGCTGAGAGAAAGTGCCGTGTGTGCCACGGAGGTCCCTGCAGAAGGAGCCAGGGACCCAGTGGACCGCCCGGCGGGCACGGGGCCCACATCCCGGGGCCCGACGGGCCACTCAGCCTCACCCGGTGAGATCCAAGAGGACGTCGGCTGTGCGTTCCCGGGCCTGGATCACGAGCAGCTGAGACAGGCCCAGCGGCGGGACCCGGACCTGGCGGCGGTGGAGGCAGCCCTGCGGGAGGAAAAGGTCGCCCTGCAGGGACCCTGGAGTGGTTTGTATGCCCGGTTGCGTGTAGAGAACGGAGTGGTGCGGGAACTAACCGAAGCCGGGCAGCTGGGGTGCATCTGTGTTCCTGCCCAGGTGCAGCCCCAGCTGCTACGGTTGGTGCATGATCACCCGCTAGGGGGCCATGATGGGGAACGGCGCACTCGGGAGACCCTGCGTCGCCAGTATCTCTAGCCCAAACTGGCACAAGATGTGGCCACCTGGGTACAGGGCTGCCGCGCTTGTCAGCAGTGTGGGCAGAAACCGGTGCAGTATCAGGTGTCCCTGAGTCCGATCCGTGTCAGACGGGTGAACCAGCTAGTTGGGATCGACCTACAGGGGCCATTCCCACGATTACACCGAGGCAACTGGTATATCCTCGTGGCGGTGGAGTATTTCACGCGCTACGCAGTGGCGGTGGTCATCCCAGATAAAACGGCCCTTGTGGTCACCAGAGCATTTGTGGAACAATACGTACTTAAACATTGGATCCCTGAACGAGTCATTACTGACCAGGGTAGTGAGTTCGAGGCAGAGCTATTTCAGGCGCTGTGCCGGGAGATCGGAATCCAGAAGGACCAAACTACGGCATACCACCCCCAGGCGAATGGGATGGTGGAGCGTACAAACCAGACCTTAGACGGGAAGCTCAAACGTATGGCAGCCGCCAATCAACGGGATTGGGACGAACACCTCCCCTATGCCCCTTTCGCCTACGCCACCACGGTACACACATCTATTGGACAGACCCCGTTCCTAATGATGTTTGGTCGTAAGTCTCGCCTACCAGCAGATCTGTTGTTCGGCGTTCCCCCGCCGCAACCGGAGGGAGCCAGCCCGTGGAGCACCTGATGGGGATCCTGGGAGGGGCCCGTGGCCGGGCCTACCAACAGGCGGAGGCTGCACATCAGCGGCAAGAGCAGGGCGCCCGGCCCCGTGTGGAGCCCCCCTTCTACTCAGCGGGCTCTAAGGTGCGGCTGCACACCCCGCGCGTAGGGGCTGGACAGGTGGGGAAGCTGACCACCTACTGGCGTGGATCCTGGACCATGGTGCGGCAGATCCCCCCCTGGACGGTGCTGATCCAGGGTGGGGAGAGGGGCCGTGAGACAGTGGTCAACGTCCGCAGATTTAAACCATGGAGGGCGGCCCCGGCGAGAGAGACCCCAGCCCTTCGGGTGCCCCAAAACCCCGGTATGTGTGAGTCCGTGTGTGTGTACGTCAATTTGTGTGCGTGGGTCCATGTTGTGTGTAAGTCCATGTGTGTGTCTCTTAGTCGATATGTGTGTAAATCTGTGTGCTTAGGTCCATGTGTGAGAGTCTATGTATGTGTGTGAGTCGCTGTATGTCGATTTGTGTGTAACTCCATGTGTGTGTGTCTAAAGTGGATGTCTGTGTGTGTAGGTCAATGTGTGTGTATGTCTTTTTTGCCCAGGTAACGCTGGGTGCTTACCGCTAGTACTCTTATATAAGCGCACAACTTCATCTGTGACGAACGCTGCACTTTCCGTCGTTTTCATGCAGGGGGCGGTGCAAACCTACACACCCCCTGCATAAACGATGGAGGCACAGAGACAGACGTTCAATCGCGTTGAAATCGATCTGCAGACGGCGGTCTTCTCGCACGGCCAGCTCTGTGTCGCCTCATCTCTATCCCGCGATCCGAACCAGGTGAAAGTCCACATCGAACCGAATCCCCGGCAAGGCCATCTACTTAACGACAAGATAAAATTCACACTAAATATCGTTTTCAATGAATAAGCTTTTAAAGAAGAAATACAATTATCTCATTCAAAACATAATACAATTCAAAGTTGTTTCATTTTCAAACTTCAAAACGGAGCATCGGGAGCTTGCGTGAATGCGTCATTCGTGTGCAATTTTTTTCGTGACTTTCCTGGCCCAAGGCCGTAAATGGTTGTGAGGGGCGCCACAGGTGGTCTGGCTTGCTTCAACCCTTGGTTGTGAACATCCAGACGTTAATCAGCAAGGACCATTTCTCGTCCTAATTCGACAAAATCTACGTCAACACGTAATACAAAATTCGTGTTGTAGAGAATGTACCTCCTCTACGTGTAACTTTTGAGTGGTATGCCTTGTAACTGATGAATGATCCGAGTGTGCTCTCTATTTCAAACAGAATGAGTTGCTCCAGAGGGAGATGCTACCTGAAAACGTGAAAATACCCTTTGACCTGTATCACAAGAACAATGAGTCTAACCTGAGTTATCTGTAAAGGTTACTTACAAAACACACACTTTGTCCTAACATCACTTATTCAATGTTTGACCCTTATAGACAAAATATTACATGTACGCACACAATCAGACAAGTATTAATTCTAAATTAGAGTCATTTTAACAAAATTGAATTACTGCAGTGAAATATACTGCATCAGATTACATCGTACTAACAAGATGCTATTTTTAAAAATATGCTTAACAGTGTATGTTCAACATACTATTGCGCCATTCAAAACGAGTAGGCCATTGCATGCTGGCATCTGGGTCAAAATTTATCAAATTCTAAACATTACCTACAAACTCCACAACTGAGATGCCACATCAACCATCGCCCCCTACTGACAGGCTCTTGTCCACATGCAGGCCAGTGCAGGGGCATCACCTTGTGCCACACAGGGGCAGCTGCTACTTGGGGGTGCTCTTCGAGTGTTTGAAACGAGATACGACACAAAACTCCTTATTGCCAGAGGCGATTAAGCAAGCACCATATAAATGCAATTGATAACCTAGTGAATGCTTGGGAGCTTATTGGTTCTCGCTCCTGGTTAGAGATCTACGCAACCCACAGGTCCACAAAGACTGGCCGCTCTTACCCTGCAGGTTGCACTTAGGAATTGTGTTCAACTTCATTCTTGTCATTAAAGGCCTGTGACAAAGGTGCATCTATTGGAGCGACATCGTCTCTGCCTCACACATCTACTGGGTCTTCATTTGACTTTGTATTGTCTCGGAGGAAGTCCACCCACACCTCCACTTCCACAAACTGCTGGGAGTTGCCTCGCTCTGCCTCACAGTCAGAATTCTCCTCTTGCTTCACGTTGCCTCCATCGATGTGAAGGTCCCATTTTGGAGTTGAATCTTCATCTTCACATTTGACCTTCACTTCTTCACTCTTCACCATCACTTCTTCACATTTCACCTTAACCTCTTCATATTTCACCTCGATTCCTTTAAAAGTGTCCAAGCTGGGATTTTCTTCCGGTTCTTGTTGCAGGAAGGATGGGCACATTGCGGCACTATGACTTCCACAAGCTGATTTCAGACTCCACTCCTTGTGGATCTTCTGATGCTTGTGTGTTCTCTGGTGTACATGAAGATTAGATGACTTTGCAAAGGCAATCCCACATACACTGCACTTGAAGAGTTTCTCTCCCATGTGTGTTCTCTGGTGTTCTACAAGAGTAGATGAACGTGCAAACGCCTTCCCACACACACTGCACTTGAAGGGTTTCTCTCCTGTGTGTGTTCTCTGGTGTATTTGAAGATGTGATGAATGTGCAAATGCCTTCCCACACACACTGCACCTGCAGGGTTTATCTCCCGTGTGTGTTCTCTGGTGTTTTACAAGAGTAGATGAACGTGTAAACGCCTTCCCACACACACTGCACTTGAAGGGTTTATCTCCCATGTGTGTTCTCTGGTGTTTTACAAGAGTAGATGAAACTGAAAACGCCTTCCCACACACACTGCACTTGAAGGGTTTCTCTCCCGTGTGTGTTCTCTGATGTGTTACAAGAGTAGATAACTGTGCAAATGCCTTCCCACACACACTGCACTTGAAGGGTTTCTCTCCTGTGTGTGTTCTCTGGTGTGCTTGAAGATGTGTTGAACGTGCAAACGCCTTCCCACACACACTGCACTTGAAGGGTTTCTCTCCTGTGTGTGTTCTCTGATGTGTTACAAGAGTAGATAACTGTGCAAACGCCTTCCCACACACACTGCACTTGAAGGGTTTATCTCCCGTGTGTGTTCTCTGGTGTTTTAAAAGAGTAGATGAATGTGCAAACGCCTTCCCACACACACTGCACTTGAAGGGTTTATCTCCCGTGTGTGTTCTCTGGTGTTTTACAAGACCAGATGAATGTGCAAACGCCTTCCCACACACACTGCACTTGAAGGGTTTCTCTCCTGTGTGTGTTCTCTGATGTGTTACAAGAGTAGATGAATGTGCAAACGCCTTCCCACACACACCGCACTTGAAAGGTTTCTCTCCTGTGTGAGTTCTATGGTGCCGTGTCAAATGTGCAGGACGATCCGTGCTGTATGCACGCCGTCGCATTGTTGCCTTTTTGCACCGAGCCGCGCCGAGTGCCTTTGCTCCATCAGACAAATTCTGCAGAGGAAGTGACAGCTGCAGACTGAAAAAATTATATCCACACCATCTACACGTCAGTATCGATGCACAGAGGAATGCATACACACAGTAACACATGACTTACATGTCTATACTTATTAATATATTCATGATATAGTGAAAAAGTGTCCCAAATTTATCACATGGTCTGTTATGGCACACAATGAGAGGGCAAATGTTCATAAACATGCCTGGAAGCCCTAGTATCTTCAAAATGAATGTTCACCCAAAACTCCGAGCACACAATTTCGGCTGTCTGGCTTCAAAAGGAATATTTATTAAAGCTAAATTCAGCTGACATAGCAAAGGGTGTGGAAAATAATACTATTTGTATTATGCAGAAATGCATAAATTAATGTTCAATCGCAACTTAGAGGTGTGAAGCCAGGCACAGATGTCCTTGAATGCTGGGATGAACAGTTCCGACTTCAGCTGCACATGTGCTGTGATTACTTCCTGACTCCATTCTTACAAAGAGTTGCAGAGAAAAACTCAAATAAACTACTGTTTTGATATAACATCCGTGCTCAATATAGTTAATAGACTTTACTGCTAATACAAACTTAACCCTGTCACACACTCAAGAGGTGGAGCCAGGATTTTCAGGTAGGGGGGGGGGCAACCCCTCCAGCAAAATGATAGTTGTAAGTAAGTAAGGAGTTGTTAGTAAGGAGTTGTTAGTAAGTAAGGAGTTGTTAGTGAGTTGCTAGTAAGGAGTTGTTAGTAAGGCGTTGTTAGTAAGGAGTTATTAGTAAGGAGTTGTTATTAAGTAAGGAGTTGTAAGTAAGGAGTTGTTAGTAAGGCGTTGTTAGTAAGGAGTTGTTCATAAGGAGTTGTTAGTAAGTAAGGCATTGTTATTAAGGAGTTGTTAGTAAGTATGGACTTGTCCCTTGCTTTTTATTCGACGCGTGTGATCGGCATCGCGCTCGCTGAAGGTGTTTGCCATCAGGGAAGTCGTGTACTGTATACGCAACTGCGCACAATTCTGTGAGTCCCTTGTAACTGCTTTGCCGTTACTTATTGCCAATTATGGACTCGGACTGTTGTCGTCTCATAGAGTCCCTGGCACGTAATAATATGCCACACGGTGGCAGTGGGGGTCGCAAAATGCTGATTTATCTATATATATAAAAGGGAAATGTGTGGATATGTGTGTCTGTTTGAAATGTTTAGCATACTTCCCAACATGCTACACACTTGAAATTTGGCATGTGGGTAGGTTCCATACTGTACACAATGAAAAAAAGTATAAAAAATGTACTTTTGTATTTTGTATGACCATGAAGTTTGTGGCGTTAACCCGCAACACACCTGAGTTAAGCGCTCTGCAATGCTTAGAGCTGTTAACAGCGTGCCGGGAGATTTTAGGTGGCGCTTTGCTCCTGGCCGATGAAGCCATTGGTTTCTCGGAGTTTCAATACATATCCGCGCGAAGAACGGGTACAACAGCTATATTAAATATGAAGCAGAACATTACATCTGTTCGTTTGCGTGAAGCAGCAAAA